>APFE030091286.1:0-17274 GCA_000404065.3 Pinus taeda
GGTTGAGTTTGGGGAGGGGTCTAGAAGGGTGTGGTGGGGGAGTGGATGACTGGCTGATTGTAGGATGGGTTTGCCTTAGGCCCACCATACTCACGGCGGAAACATTTGTTAATTTGGTTGACAAAATATTTTAAGTTTAGAAAAAAAAATCTACTTCGTTAAACTAATTTAATATGAGAAATTTCAAGGAAAAAAATTTAACTGACCTTTGAATTGTGAGAATTCTTCGTTGAATATGTTGTTGATCCCAATGTACCTACCCCACAAATTTGCTCCAAGTCTTTCAACGAACCTAAAAAAACCTTGATGTAACTTGAGTAATAGTGATAATGGAATATATAGGTGAAATTACAGAGATGTTTTACCGTATGGTGAATGCGCGATTAATTAGATTTAATAAATTTTAACATGTTATTTTTTTATGGCGATCAATGAAAATATGATAAAGCAAATAGTATGGAATTGTTTTACAGTGGGGTGAATGATACAAAATGTGTCAAATGCATATGAGGAAATAAACATTGTTGAACAACAACAATCTCAAGGTATCATTAATTCTTTACAGGCAGAGGAAAGAGAGATGTATGTTGGTTCTAGAAGATCTCATGCACAACATGAAGCCATGGAAGACCTTTACAGGGGTTCAATACAGGATATTAAGGAGGGTTGCATGATCACAGTGCTAGCAGATGGAGATCTCAATGGCTATCCATTCTAGGTTGCTAAAGTTATGAAGGTCTTTATAGAAAATGAGGATGTTACAAGTGTTGAAGTACATTGGTATGCCACAAATACACAGCCATTCAATGGTGTGTATAAGCTAGAGATGGTAGTTGACAAAAAAAATGGCGGAAAGAGAAAAAGAAAGGGTACGAGTATAAATCGTCGCCGCACGGACATATTGAAATTGGAGGATGTTGACATACTTGTTTATGACTTTAATTTAACAAAGAGGGGAACTCTTCACTTCAAGATGATAGAGATTCTGAAAAGGTTGTTACCATAAGGAATAACGTTGAGATGGGAGTCTACTAAAACCAGTCGTAGATCTGGAAGAATATTGAAACCTGAAATGATGGGCATGCATGTGGACTCAAATGGGGCACTAATTGATGAAAGAGAAGAATATGGAACATCTTTGTTAGCATCTAGTCACTCATCTGAAGATGTGAATTCTGATGGTGTGCAAGAAAATATGAGTGATTTTGAATAATTTTTAAGACAATTTATCTAACTGATGTATGCATCATATCTTGAAATAAAATTTTTGATTTCGATATGGTGTTAAATGAGAAGTTATGAGTCATTTTTATGTTGTTGGATCATTTTACTAGCATTGTTTTAAAATTTCGAAGATTGACCCTAAAAAAAAAATCATCATTCCAGTATAATCACTTTTTCATTTTCAAGCTATATTTTGCATGAGAATTTTGTTTTCACTGCCATTTTTAAGACATGTTCAAAATTGTCCCTTGAAAAAACATCCTTCCAATATACACACTTTCCATTTTTAGCACTGTTTTTGATGTTTTTTTGGCATTTTTTGGCCAGAGTTCCTGTTTTGTGTTTTAGTTCCCGTTTCAAAATTTATAGTGTTATTCTGAGATGCAAGGAAATTATGTGCTAATTACAAATTCGTTTGTACAATGTAGAGTTACATTTGGGTTATGAGAATTATGTTACATGAAAAACATTAGGTTCATTTCAAGCATTATTGGACAAATATTTTTGTTTGTATTATCAATAAACCACTCAACCATGGCCATAGATTTACTCTACCATAATAGGAATTTCTCAGTGAACCCTATTTCTAACAACATAATGTATATTTAAATAATAATTTCATAGTTGAGGGTATAAAATCCTTTCGTATTTTCAATTAGAAAGACTACTGCATACTATCAAGAAATTTCTTTAATGTGAATAATCAACTACTATTATTGGAAAAAAATTGATATTTTGACCATTAAAATATTTTCCTCTTCAGTACCACAACATGATCATTTGTTTAGCTATATTGCAAGTCAACATGCTAAACCATATGGTAAAATTAATTCTATATGCAGACACCTTAACCATGATTCAGTAACAATTAATATCAACACATAACTCTTGTCATTTTTTTATTATTTAAAATGGTTCATTGCAATTCATTTTATTGATGTGTGCGTGTGTGTGAAACTATCATTATACCAAATGACAATTGGTCCATGTTCTCTTTTTATCTTACTTTCATTCAAATATTCCCATTCAAATATGACATGAGAAAATTCCAACATACCCATTCAATTCGACTGCATGTAACTAAAATAAAAAGAGAACTTAGAACAATTGTCATTTGGCATAATTATAGCTATATATATAAATCATTCATAATAAATCAAGGGATAACATATTAATGGTTTTTCCCCTTTTTTGGTTCATATAACAAATTCAATGTAAAATATTTTCTTCGAAGGATCATACACAATACATAAGGATTACTATTAAATAAATCAAATACAACTTTACAATCAACCAATTACAATTTATCATTTCAAGGGCACCATTCACCAAGATTGAGATTGGAAATCTATTGCCACTTCCTCTCTATAAATTGATCAAGGCCTCATCATTAATTGGAATTATTTGTGTGTTTGACCAAGCATTATTGACGCACCAGTAATCCTCCTTGTCTACTCCTTGGGTACTCTTCTTGCTCATGAACTCTCGGTCCATACTAGTGTTATAGGAGACATGGATATTGTAGTAGTATGGAGGAGAGTTGCACAAGCCCAAGAGGTTCTCACTAAACACAACCTCCATATGCACCAAGCACACAACAAAATTAAACTAAAATAAAGTAATCCTTAATGTGATTTAAATATATGAAACTACATAAAAGTAAGCTTCAACTCTCTCAAACTAACAATGATAAAACATTATTGGTTTCAATAATACACATCAAGGATAAAGAAAAACATATATATATTATAAGTGATTCTCAGTCCAGAGATAATATGAAAGGAGAAGAATGACTATATCAACTTTTGCTCAATAATGTTCTAATCATATTTTATGAATCAAATTAATAAAAAAATAACTAAATTAAGGTAGCATGACAAAAACTAACACAACACATATATTAGCTTAATTTGCATAATGATGACATTCTCAAGAATCTAAGTTTTTAGAATCAAATCACAGAGATTGGAATCAATGAAGTGTCTAGATATATGTTACGCTCAGGACACAAGTCACTAGAGGATTTACAAGATCTAATCCATGCACATTAAATTAAACTAACAATGATGAAAAGTAATTCATAAAGATAATTATGTTCCAAGTCACTAAACTCATTTCACCTCTCCAGTGGCCTTTCATCTACCCTCATGACTCTTGCGTTTCCTCTCTATTCTCTTATGTTCAATGAATTTTACATGCCTAATTCATCTAAGGATGGTTTCTAGCATTCTGATGAGAAATATTTACATTATAATAGTAGAGGAGACATAAGACTGTAGTTTGAAACCCTAGAATCCTTGCAGTCAATGCTTCTATGAACCCAAATAGATTTGCATGAACTTTTGAACAATATTTTGGTGTTCATATCCTATATTGACTATCTATTCAACTTGTTTGTGCATCTTATATTAACATTAACACAGTGCCTTAGGCTGCTACATGAATCCAGATAGCTTGTTTAACGAAACCCTACTTATGTTCCCTATGTTGGAAACAGTAGATCCCACTATTCTTGTGAGGAAAATAGTTCAATCTACATGCGAGTAGTGCATTTACTCATCTTCCTCCAACTTCAACTATTCCTCCTATTGAATGTGACATAAATTCCATACGCACATAATCTAGGAAGCCTATGGAAAATGCTCAACAGTCATATTATTATGACTTGCCTAACCTCAATGGCATCATCACATAGAGTGTATAAGCCTCCAAAGATTTTATTGCATTTGTTTCAATGAATTTTCTTTCAGCGTCGGCTTATGAAAATAATCAATGTGCTTCTCATTATTGTGTTTAGATTCATGCTGAGGGCACACCATACTTCCTTCCATGTGAATGGCTCGATTGTTTTTGTATCCTTCAAGTTGTCTTCACCTTACAAATGACAATGTTCTTGAAGATAACTTGCATTCAATTTTTTGTTACGATCATTCATCAAAATCCTAAATATTGGACAACATTGCATTCTTTCAAAATATTTCTTATCACCCACACATGGTGTTGTTGATTCTTATGTGCATTTTCATTGCTCATTTTTCATCATAAGCTTTGGTTGCTACCTGGAGAAGTTCCTTAAATGCATCAATGTTTCCTTCCTGTTATGCATATAGGATATCACAATAATATGTGTCACTTTCCATTACCATCGACTTGTACTCTTGATTGATCCTCCCAAACATATCAATCTAATTCCAAGGTTTCTAAGATTCCCTTTCCATTGTCTAAAATACAACACTCTGCTAGTTGTATCCATATGAGAGGTTTCATGTAGTAAAGGTTGTATTCTTATTGAAAGAATTTAGGTGCTACATTTGGATTTCCACAAATAAAATTCAGCATACCATTTAAACATAACTTTTATAAAATTCTTCTAGTTAACTTTGAAAATGACCTCGATATCCCTTTAGTGTGTCTCGTATGAACTATTGCTAACACACTCTATATTTGATTATTATTCTTAAAATGTGCACCTCACTTGAAATTACCTTCCATAGTTCACTAGGGTTTCAATAGAATCTTATCGAACATTAACTACTTCGAATTCCTTTATCAAGTGCTTATATTGAATAATGTGCCCTTATAGTGCAATATTTCTTAATATTCTGATGCACCATGTGTCCCTCCATTACCTAGTTTCTTCATGGAATGACTATCTGCATTCCATTAACACCCAAATGTGTAGAATACCCGTGGGTGCTTCAATAAATGAACCTATGGCATATCATGTGAATTCTTGGCATATTAAACAAAACCCGTAATTTGACTCCATATTGGAAAGTACCTCTAAAAATGACATTATTTAACCCCCTACCAATACAAACCCAATACACCTTCACAATTAAAAAACCCCTACTTTCACTAGATATTGCAAATATCTATTTCTTAATTAAGATTTTTTTACCCCTTTATATTTTTTCAAACTTTGAGGTCCATTTTTTATACCTGCAAATATAAAAACCTTTCACCCCCTATATATCCACCAATATATTATTTCATTATTTCCTCAATACATATCCCCTAGTATGAATGCACGTGGTATGATATTTCTCCCACAATGAAGCTCCGCACCTTTTATAGAGTTTTACATCATGCTCTCCTTGTATGCTTTCCCATTCAATAATATGCCACTTCACATAGAGCCATAAATGTATGTAACAACAAATATACTTCCTCCTTAGTGAGCTTGCTCCATGTTACCCTTGCTACTATGGCACTTCCATCTCATCTCACCGTTCGCTCCTTCAAAGCCCAAACCTACGTGATCAAAAGGGACCTCCAATGTCACATTACAAAATGGTAAGAACTGTGAGGTAATTGTCATACTATTAAAGTTAATGAGTCTTCAGTGGCTTTAAGACATTAGGATCTAATTCTTTTACTATTTACAATTGAAATAACATGCCTTAAACATATAAAAAATAATGGCCTTAGGAAACATAATTTGACTAGCCTCAACTAAATTAGATATTCTAATGATTTCAAAAGAGGCCTTTAAATCACTTTGCAAACAACCGTGGTTCAAATATTAGAAATATTTCTCAGAAGAATAACATGCCACACACAATGTAAGGCTTTAACAACCTAGTCATTCATGCAAGGAATTCTCCTTGAAAATTTAATACTTTAAAGGAATGACGATGTGACCAGTGCAACTAAAAATAAGATTAAAAGTTGATGAGGTGCAAGAAAAATAACGCAAATCTAGAGATGAGGATCAAACCAAAAAGATTTAGCCCTTTAATGATTGTAATGATAGCCTAGGGGTTTGACAATGTTTAAGTGAAATAACAATTACTCAAACCCTAATGCTCTTGCAAGACAAGGTCTGGCATGATTATTAACATAAAAACACTTGCCAAGCTTTGCATTCTATGGAGCATGGGACTTGTAAATGCCCAAAATGATATGAATTAAAGGGGATGGTGATCAAACCCTAATACATTAAATAAAATGTTAAAGTGAAAATGATGTGAGTAATATGATATGTGGGCACAAAAAACAATAGGTTTTGATGATAATTATGGTATTGGGAATTTGGTCGATTCTCAACATGATAATCACCCTCAAGGCCTTAGGAAAATAGAATGGGACCCGAAATTTTTATATGTACCAAACAATTTGTGTCTTGTTGTAGTAGCTACAACAAGGCCTATCATACCCACAAGCTTGAAGTGTTGCATACTCTTTGAAAACTCTTCCTTCCTTGATTCTTCTTGGTCTCTATCCTACAACTCTTTAACAATTGTTTTGGAATCCCATGCAAGGTACCTTAGTAGCTCCCCATGTTGATTAAACAAAATTGTGTCCTCTATCTCTTTTCAAACCTTAGTTTCTTTCTCTTCGATGGTATGCTCTATCAGTATCAACAGTATTTGATCATTGAACATTAGTACAATCTAACATGTTGTTATCCTTTATAGATCCTCTTGTAAAAAGGTGTTCTTGATATAAAATTATTCAGTTGAGGGGGGAATGAAGTTATCTCACTCTTAAATTATAAGCCAGGACTTACCATCTCCTCTCGAAGTCCTATAGGACCAACTCTCGAACTCTTAGCATACATGAAAGGTGGAGGATATCCTCTCCCAATATCTACATATAAATGGGGGATACCTAATAATCCTCTATTAGGATGTTGTGTGTTGTAAAGATAGTTTGAGGACTAGGGATTTCTCCCCAATCTAAAATGGGGTAGTCAACTCTTCCTCCGATGCCTTGTTTACCTCATGACCATTATTTCTCATGCCTCATCCAAAAATTCTTGGATACATTCTACACATCCCCTACATAGGGGTTTGGGTTCCAATATGTTGATTCTAATGATATAATATTGTGCAAATAAAATTCACATAGCTTTTCTCTCTCCTCTATACTATATTATTCACATATTTTAATGGAGACCTTGACAGTTTGAATGTGGAAACCGCCTTGTTGTGCTAAATGGGATACCTATAACATACACCACTTCTCATTTAGGAATAAGTTCTATGTCCTTGGTAGCTTCCTATAATTCACCATTTCTAAGGATATGTAGGCCATGCTCCCTAAGGAAGTTTTCATCTCTCCAATTTGATTGTATTTGAATATCATTACTTAGTTAGTATGCTCCAATTTTTTTTGTATTATTTGTTCCCATTTTCTAAGTATTCTCTCTTATTGTATTCTTGGATTCTCAAAATCATTATTTCTTCCTCGAGTTTTTGAAGCTAGTATTCCAATTTGGCTACTTCTCTAATACCCTTTTCTATTTCAATTTTTTTCCATTTGTGGGCATCAATTTTGGCCTTTTCCACTTCTAACATCATATGGAGAAGGATAAGTGCAAGAAATAGTATCCTTGTAGTAGACAACCTAGTGATCTTTGGAGAATCGAGATGGACCTTTTGTTCCTCCATGTAACACCCTCCTCCCACATCTACCGAAGTAACTGACCAACCGGGATAAAAATGTGACAAGAGGCTGCTATGATGGGATTCAACCTCCTATGTGACTTTAAGGAAGTGGAATCAATGGAAACACAACATACAAACCTTCCACATTAGCAAAAGGACTCCCAAGAACCATCCTAACCTTTCTAGAAACCAACCCTTAGGTGCCACTAAGTTTTTAGACCAATTAAACCCATACGCTCCCATGCTACAAGCATGTCAGCATCCATAGGGCTCTCAATGCTCCCACAACATGGCATGCCAATGTCCAGGGACTATTTTTCTTAGTGTTATGCCAGCATCTCCAGGATTTGAGCCACCTTTTTAGGCAAAGAGCCCAGTTCACTGCCTAGAATTTAATAACACCTTTAGAATAGAAAGATAACAAGGTAATGATGATACAAATGAAATTACTTAAACAAGGGCTTGAATAGACCCGTACTATCCATGACATGAATTTCATCAAACATATCACAGATATGTAATCTACAAGTGTAAATAATAGATTTAAGAATAGGGGTCTCATACTTATCTCATAATCGCTAAGAATAATTGTTCCCTTATATCATTAGTTGCATTATCATCTATTATATCATAGATAATTTTTTCATTCATTTACAAATGAAAACATGATGAAATCCCTACATCGTCACTATCATAATACATTCCTGTAACGAACATAATAAAAACAGAGATATCAAGGATACATCAGCGATAAAATCCACATATAAACCAATACATTTATACATAATATATCAAGGGGAGAACCTCTTATTAATGAATGCAAAGTCCAAGCCAGGATGGGAGTACCATGTTCCACCCAACCATAGAATGGCTAAGCCCATTCTCTCTTTAGCCATTCACCCCCATGCCATATTCCAAGCATGAATGTGGGACTTAAACTAAAAGAACCAACCAGGCCATCTCGAGGATAAACCACCTCACCCTCATCAATAGAAACTAGGCTTTGCCATAATCCATCCCGGATCACTAGGCTAACATAATAAGCATGTAACAACATGCTTTACCATGATCTCCACTAGATCACTAGGTCGAAAAAAGCATGGATGCCACTAGATTTCTCCACCTACACCGTGAGGAATTTTCCTGTCTCCTAGTCTCTTAGGGTTTACCGCAATCCATAGTCTAATCGAAGGATCATTAGGCCCTAAACCGAGACACCACCCTCTAGGATTTACCATATATCTCTTAATTCACAGAAAAGGATTCCTAGCCCTAATCAAGAGAAAACACCTCTTACTTTACCATATACCTTGTCATCCACCAAAAAGGATTTCTAGGCCCACTGTAGAAAAACAAAATCTGGCATTACCACAACCCACAGTCCAGTTCAATGATTATTAGGCCATGTGTTCTATCATTCAAAGATCCACCTCACTCATCTCTAAATCCATCCAACAATCTAGCTCAACCAAAACATGAGAACCCCATCACAATACAACTATCTAGAAATGGCAAGGCTAGGGTGAAAAACATTATCATACCTGGCAAAAACCATGCCATAACAACAAAAGAACCACATGCAATACCATGCATGCAAAATCTAGCAAGGAAAACACAAGTGCAAATCAATACCTATAAGGAATCCTCTTGTAGCTGCTTCATCCTACTCTTCATTGCTTTCTCCTTCCTTCATCTTGCCTTCTTTTCCTTCCTTGATGCAATGCCAAAGTGATCCAAGAAAACTCTAAGCGTTTAAGATTGAGAGAGAGAGAGAGAGAGAGAGAGAGAGAGAGAGAGAGAGAGAGAGAATAATGAGAGAGCTCCAAAATTGAACTGAAAAAGGGTAACAACTGATCCTCATAAGCCTTTTTTATCAATGAAGCCTCTATTTTCTTCATTTTCCATTATTTTCCTTCATTTTCCTCCTCACATGCAACATGTGACCTTTCACCTTCCTTTTATCCTAATTTTCATTTTTTTCATAAATAAATGTGCCAAAATGTTACTTTTATCCTTTCCAAAGCCTTTGCCAATTTTCTTAGCCATTTCCTTTGCTAATTTCCTTAACATTAATAAACCAACTGAATTCCCACACTAGGATGTCTTGCCCAACATTGAGCTTGGAATATGTGTCCCATCAACCATGGTTATTATTTTTCCTTTATTATATTTTATCACATGGAATTTTCACCACAGTTGTTATAAAACCCTCCCCATTAGGGGACACCATCATTGGTGTTCAGCCACACCTATACCTCAGCAAAACTGCTGAAAAGTAAACATACTACCCATGGAACTTTATAACATAGCTCGATGCAGTATTTATAATGATCACCCTATTGAGAAGAAAACCAAAATGAGAACATAAAAACATGACAACATAATGAGATGACACCCATACTCTTTATTGGATCTTTATAACACATCTCATGGCAATATTTACATCCACATACATATGTACATATACTAAACATCACCAAAATATGTACCAAAAACACATACCAAGACATATACCAAAACACCATACCAAAACATCTTTTCCTCAATCGGAAAATAGTGAAGGATACATAACCCGCATCTGATATGTCGTCTCCCATGTAGCTTAATCGGGACCAAAGTGCTTCCATTGCACTTTAACTTGCTCAATTTCTCCATTTTGGAGCATGAGCACCTTTTTTTGCAATATACACTGAAGCTCTGATTCGAATTCTCCATGAGGTTCCACTTACAATACAGACCAATCAATCATATGATCAACATATTTAACATACTTCTTAAGAAATGACACATGGAAAACATCATGGACTTTCACTATCGGAGGCAGTGTAAGTCGATGGGCTACTGATTTGATCCTCTCAATAATACTGAAGGGTCCACAAAACCAGGGTGTCGTCTTGGTACATGATCCAATATGTAAGGAGCTCCTCTTTGGTATGACGCACAAGTACACCTATTGCCTAACTTGGAACTCCTTGAACAACTTGTTTTGATCTCCATAGCTCTTCTACCTATCCTGTGCTGCTTTCAAATTCTTCTTGATTACCTACATTTCCTGCTCCATGTTTGTCAGCATGTCTGGTCCAATTAACACCCTATTCATCGGATCGCTCCAACTGATGGGAGTATTACAACTCTGCCAATATAATGCCTCAAATAGACTCATCCTCAATGATTCCTGATACCCATTGTTGCAAGAAAAATATACCCATGGAAGGTACTCTTCCCACTTCCACTACTGAAGTATCACATACATCCTCAACATGTCCTCCAATATCCTATTGATCCTCTCTGTCTGCCCATCTATCTGCAGATGATAAGATGTACTGAAGGCCAACTTTGTGCACAAACTTGTAAACAACTCCTTCCAAAACTTGGAAGTGAACTTTGTATCCTTGTCTAACACAGTCTTCTTTGGAACACTATGTAATCTAACCACATATCTAATGAATACCAGTGCTACATCGCTAGATAAGAATGTAGACTTCACTGGAATGAAGTGCTCAACCTTTGTCAACTTATCCACCACAAACATGATGGAATCATGTTGTCTCACTATCCTCATAAAATCCATGATAAAGCCCATGGAAATGGCCTCCCATTTCCACTATGGAAAAGCAATCCGTTGTAGCAGTCCACTTGGGTTCTAATACTCTTACTTCACCACCTAGCCACAAACTCTACTACACCCTTCTTTAGATTCAGCCAAAAATAAATTTTCTTCCCTATGACCAATGTTTTCTAATAGCCTAGGTGATTTGAATATGGTTTCACATGAAACTTCCTTAGGATCACCTTCTTCAGCTTGCTACTATCTGGCATATATATCCTATCCCTAAATCTAACCAATCCATATGCTGTGAGATAGTAGTGCACACCCTGTACACCTACACATGTACCTGTACCATAGCCTGTTCCTGTACCTGTACTCTTCTACAACTTGTGCATAATCTCCATATACCTGACATCCTGCTGACCTACCTGCAAGATCCTATCCTATAGATCTGTCCCATAAGAACTCTTTGCTACTATATGATTTACTTGTATCCACCTGCTAAGAGCATCTATGGCCCTGTTCTCCTTTCCTTTGATGTACCTTATCTCAATAAAAACTCACTAATCATCTCCAAACACCTAGCGTGCCTTCCATTTAGATTAATTTGGTCAAACAGATACCTCAATCCATAATGATCACTCATCAATACAAACCTCATGACCAGAAGATAGTGTCTCCACATCTTCAATGCATGTGTGATCATCGATAGCTCAAGATCATGCATAAGGACTCCACCAATCCCTCTCTTGCAAGCATCTGTACATACCAGAAATTCTTTGTTTGGATCTGCAATCTCTAACTTTCGTACATGTTTCAACAACTTCTTAAGCTACTCAAAACTTGCCTCACACTCCTATGTTCAATCAGACTTCTTACCCCTCCTCTGCAATGTTGCAATAGGATAAGAAATCTGTGAGAATTTCCTGATGAACCTCCTGTAATAACCTACCAATCCCATGAAAGATCTCACCTCATCCACATTCCTATGGGCTACCCACTCCATGATAACTCTTATCTTCTCTAGATCTACTACTATGCCCTCCTTGGAGACAACATTCCCCAAGTAATGTACCCTAGTCTGAAAGAAACTGCACTTGTTGAGTTAAGCATACAACTGATGCTCTCTCAAGAACCTCAACATTGTTGCCAAATGCTCAACATGGTCTTCCTCACTTTTAGAAAATACCAATATGTCATCAATGAACACAATAACAAACTTATCCAAATATAGACGCAACACACTATTCATCAAGAACATAAATGCAGCTAGTGCATTAGTCAAACCAAATGGAACCACAACAAACTCACAATGCCCATACTTGGTCCCGAATGTTTTCTTGTAAATTTCCTCCTCTTTGATGCATACCTGATGGTATCTGAATCTCAGGTGAATCTTTGAGAACATCATTTCTCCCTTCAAAGTGATTGATCAAGTTGTTATCACCTGGATTGAACCTCAGGTTGAAGGAAGGCAATGCTAGGGTAACCACAAACCATGCTTAACTAAGTAGCTAGCCCTACTAGGCCGGGAGAGGGCTCTCTCCATAAGGATCTTAGACAAGATGACTAGATTAGGTAAAGGATATTAGGCTAGGTATAGTAGCACAAAGTTTTGATTGGATTTTGAAGGGGTTTTGCTGGATCAGGAGGAGCTGAACAGTTTAGGTCTAGGGAACTAGGTCAGAATTTGTTCAATGGGGCATGGTAGGCATAGGATTTAGCACTCTAGGGTTTGATGGGGTGAGGTTTTTAAGACTGGTGAGAAGCTAAGAAGAGCATGTGAAAACCATGGATCCTTCCTAGACTGAAGAAGACATGAAATGGTGAATGGTTTCCCAACACAAAGCACTAATGTAATGAATTCTGCCTATCAACTTGAAAACATTCAACTAGAAGCAATGAAATGATTAACGGAATCCATAAAACACATTAACATATAATCACAGAAGAAGAAATTGTACCAAAACTCCATACCACATGGATCCCATAAAAATAGTTGCAATTCTTATTAATCTCCTGCTAAACTGCTTACAAAAGGTGTACAACCAAGGTCTGAGCATCCAACTGAGTCCAACCCTTTAAAATGAGAAAGAAGAAGAAGATATAGACATGAATTCAATCTCTTCCCATCTTCAGGGGTCGAATCACTAAGATGAGGAGCTAATCTAACAAATACTGAACAAGAAACATGAATATAGGCATCTCAACAACATGCATCTAAAAGTGAAAAACTGATTCATTTGAGCTCAAACTAACTTCTAAGGTAATGAATCTACCATATTTTACTATTTATCTATCATAATTACATGCCAAATCATCATTTACAAAGGTGAAAGAAACTCCATGAGAGATAATCCGAGAACACAGTCAAAAACTTGAAAAGTAGCCATGCTGAGCAAAAACTGCCCTAAGCGCAGTGCCATTGGCCCAATGCACAGTGCCACTTTCAGGTCCTTTTTGGAGGCCTTCCCAGCATCCAAATTGAGCTCATAATAGCTCCTCATTGGAAAGGCCTTCAAGTATACTTTTCCAAAAAACTTGGAATTTATAAATTTGAAGCTCATTTGAACCCTCAAAACTTGATTCTCCCAAGGCTGCTTCTGTGTGTCCAAAAAGTGGCAAAAAGGACATTTTTATGATTTTTTTGACTTTTGGTGGATCAGTTCTGCCCCAAAAACTTTGAAAATCTATAGGGTGAATTTCCTCATCTCTCTGAATCAAAAAATTCAAACGTTTTCTTCATTGGGTGCCCCTAGGAAAAGCGCAGCGCCGATGGCACTGTGCGTTTAGGCAGTTTTCCTGTGCGTAGAATTTCAAAATTTGGAAATGACAAAATTTCTTCTAAACTTTCCCAAAAATGGTGAGAAGCACCATCATCAATTTTCCTAATGAGCCAAGGAAGCTTCAACAAGCATCCTAAGCCTATCCTCCTACTTTTTTCCTTTCAAAGCCCGCCTTAGCCTAGCTTTCATTTTCTTGACCCTCATATTGCAAATCTTATTTCGGGTCCAGTAATGATAGGCCATGTGTTTGATCATATAATTGTCTCTATTTTCCTTTTGTAGCAGCATCTCAAGGTGAAATTTTACTCTCTCAAGCCAAGTCTCTCTATCATATTCAATCTCTCAATAAGAGTCAAAGTGACTTGTGCCTCTTTGCCACTTTGTCATTTTACCTTGAGCATTTCCGCCTCCATGAGGACTTGTTTGTCACTGAACTGCTTGTTCTCCTATTCCAAATATGTGATGAAATACTTGGCCCTCTCAAAATTGTCCGCCAAAGCTTGTACTTGAGCTTCCTTTTCTTGTATGATGTGGTCCTTTATGGTTTCTTTGTCCTGAGCCTCTAAGTCAATGATTTCCACTCCATGATGAGTATAACGATAATCTGGCTCATCATGCTTAGTCAAGTCAAAGTCTCTTTCCTCCTCATCATCATGGCTCTCCTCCGACATCTTTTCATTCCTTTTATGTAGTTGTTATACTTGTACCTGTTGTGTCGATGAAGAGGGCAAAGCCCCTTCCACATCCTATGGAGATAGCATTTTCCTTTGAGTTGATGAGAAGGCAAGGTCCATTCCACATCCCATGGAGCAAACACTTGTCTCTCAGATGCAAACAATCTCCTTGTGCCCCTCTAATATGTCATGTAAATAGGCACCTCAGTAGTTCTAGTCTCCTTGGCTTCCTCATCTGTTTTCACCTGAGCACTACTAGAAGGTCCCCCTACTTCTTGAGACACTAGTGGAGGAATTTGAGGACCCGTGAAGATGTCATGAGAAATAAATGTCTTCCAAGAGATGTTGAGGAGAATGAGATTATGAAGCACAATCATCTTGATCAAGGAATAGTGATAGAGACTACTCATCTGCTGAGGGTATGGCTTCTTCTGGACAAAATGAGCCATCTTCTCAATATTCCTGAACAAGAAGTAAGGGAGGCTTAACATCCTCACCCTGGTAAAATGCATGAGGAGCCTAATATGATAGGTGTACAGCCTGGAGAATTTGCCCTTACAAGTGAAATACTTCATGCTGATTTTCATCATGGGGACATACTTATCTTCAAGAAATCTGAAAGGAAAAAGTCTCTTCACCTCATTTCTGTACCGGGGTTTGATATAAGGCTAATAGTAGTGTTCATCTAGGATCTGGGCCTTGTACCACTTCTCCCCTACATTTGGAATCCATGTGGCATCTGAAATGATGGAAGGTGAAACTGTGAATGTTACCCCAGCAAGAGTCATCCTGTTGTCCTGAAGATGGGCTATAAAAAGTCTAGTGAGCTCAGGGTTCTCACAAAACTCATAGCAACTAAGATATCTGAAACATGTGACAACCAACTAAGAGGCCTACAATTTCCTAAGGTTTGATGGCTCTTCTCTGATAATCCTGCCTCCCTTGTGTGGTTTTCTCTGCTGCCTAGCTCTATCTACTGAGGTGTCATTGCCTATGTTTTCCTCCTCCTCATAGTCTTGGTCCTCTGTGTCCATGTTTGCAAGGTTGGAGGTTGTATGAAGGGAATGAGTGAGAGTGTTTTAGGAGTGAGGGGATGAGAAATGACTTTATGAGCTAAAAATGAATGAAGGAGTAGGAAATGAGAGGGAGGGCTTGGTTAATTTGAGAAATTTCCCTTGGAGAAGAGGGATAAAGGGATGAGGGGATAGAGTTTAAAGCTAAAGGGATAGAACAGTAAGGTTTTAGTGTTTTAGGCATCACTAGGGAGATTTTTAGGATTTTATATTTATCATGGAGAATGATGCTTATGATATTGATATGCAAACCAAAATTGCAGCAAAGGAGGTCAACTTACTTGTATGCAGGTGAGAGAGGGGAAATTTGAGGTTTGTATGAAGATTTGAGGCTTTTCTAGCCCTACAGCACAACATACAGGGCTGGTGCATAGATGGACAACGCCACCCTAGAAGCACAACACTAGTGTAAAATAACACTGCGAAATTTTTCCAGACACGTAGCACCAGTCTCAACACGCATCACCAAGTTTTGAACGTGTAGTGCCAACCTTGCCTGCCTCAGACATGCAGCGCCACTCTACCAATGCGTACCACCACTCCACCATTGCTCGAGAAGCGCAATGCCACTCTCCAGAAGTGCAATGCCAACTCTTCTTCGCCAAAAACTCGCTCAATCTTGCCTCTTTTTCTCAATTTTTGACTCCTTGCTTGCCAAATGAGAATAATGAACTTGAAAATGAAATGTGAGAGCTTAAATAGGAGTAGATTTTGATTTTTCCTTGAAAACCCCACTGTCTCATGTTTCTTGTCCTTCTTGAAAACTCTGTTTTTAATGCCTTTTATTCTTTGTGTCTTTGCAGGTGGATAAATGCTCAACTTGAATTGATTTTTGCAGTTTTCTTTATCTTGCAGCAACGAAAGATGCTCTGGTGTAGCTGGGATCATTTATTACGTATAATGACTTAAAATTACATAAGAAATACAAATAAACTCAAAATACTATTTTTTCACCTCAAAAACATGTTTTTGACGTGAAAATTACATTAGGTTAAAATATAATTATTCAGTGGCTATGACCTACAAGCCATGTTGCTGACTTATTCATCATCCTCATACCCTTGCTGACCTTTATTTACACTTAAAATCAGGCTCTTGACCTTGGTGATGAAACCCTAAGACCTAATTAAAACATGCCCTATGACTTAATGAAAGGATGATTACAAATTGACCATGAAACCATAACTGAAGACAACCTGAAGAAGGGTCAGCAAGTATACTCTATGAGGGAGAAATTTGACTTCCAAAAGAGAAGACAAACATCAGTGGATTAGTTTGGCATCACCTAATGAAATGATGCAAAATTTTCAGTATGGGACCCCTAAAATGAAAATTCAAAGAGCAAATTTAATCCCTGATGGAAGTATGCAGACACTGACACAAACATTGGCCTTATTGGGGATGACAGCTCCTTGGAGGTGTCAAGAACACTATATACCAAGTGCCTCATCCATTGGGCAATACGGTCAAAACAAAGAAGTGAAAAATGACTCAATACAATCTGAAAACTGACTCACAACAAACCGACTCTAAACTTGACTATAAACCAAATCAACCAAACTTGACACTAATCAT
>APFE030091286.1:19452-36327 GCA_000404065.3 Pinus taeda
AATCTACGTAAGAAATTCATCTTACCATTGAAATCCTGAATCTCCTTTTTGTTGTGCGGAAAGTCTATATGCTGAATTTCCTCCACCCTTGAAGGATCAATGTGAATACCATCTTTAGAAATTATATGTCCAAGGAGTTTACCCTCGTCCATGGAAAAAAGACTCTTTTCCAGGTTGAGAGAAATCCCGAACTTCCTACATTTCTGAAAGGCAATTCTCAAGTTGTGCAAATGCTCATCCTCAGAACCAGAAAATACCATCAAATCATCTAAATAAACTACCAAGAAAACATCCTTCTCATTGGAAAAAGCTATGTCCATCACCCGCTGAAAAGTGGCTCCGGCATTTTTCAATCGAAATGGCATTTTGGCATACTGAAAAGTTCTCCAAGGTGTTGTGAAGACAGTTTTGTCTTGGTCTTTTTCATGCACCAAGATATAATTATAACCAGAGTAGCCATCTAGTAGCGACATCCGTGATGCTCCAACTACTGTTTGTAGAATATGGTCCATCTTAGGAAGTGGGTAATTATCCTTTAAGGACACCTTCTTGAGGTTCTGGAAATTTATACACAACCTTATTTCTCCGATCTTCTTTCATACCAGGACCAAATTTGAAATCCAATCAAAAAAACTAATTGGAACAATGATGCCAGCTTTAAAAAATCTATTTACCTCTTTCTCGATGGATGGCAGTAGCTTTGGATTGATTCTTATCAACTTCTGTCTAAAAGGCTTTTGATCTGGCTTGATAGGAATAGTATGCTTAATGATATCCTTGTTATACACGTTCAAATCTAAATAATCCCATGCAAAAACATTAGAAAATTCAGAAAGTAATCTAACATACTTAGTCGTTACTTCGGGAGACAATGCTTTTGACAACTTTACAAGCTTGGGTTTGTCAGTTGTTCCAAGATTTACATCTTCAACTCCTTTGTCCGTAGGAATCAAGATCGATTTTCTTACCACATCATCCTGATCAAAAAGCTCCTCTAAAGGTATGAGATCTCTAGGAATAATATTATCCTTCAGCTGTAAAACCTCCATATGATTTACCTCAACCTCTTGTTCATCGGAATTACAAACATCATCAATGGAAGCATTCTTAAACTTTCCTTCATTCTGCAAAAAGGCACTAATTTCATTATCATCCCAAAACACTTTCCAATACCTCAAATTATTAGGAACAACAGGCCTATGTTTGACATGAATTTCAAATTTGTTGCTAGAATTCATTGGAATCTTTAAATTGCTAGCCGCAGTGGCGAGAAAATTTGCAATGATGTTTTAAGTCCGGGGTACTGCTATCAAGGTATATTCAGGAAACATCCTCAAAATATCTGGAATTGCATTTTTTTAGGCCCTCATCCATGGATGCTTTGCTTGATATTCTCCTTTTACTTGTTTAATCACTAGCCCTGAATCACCATAAACATAAATCCTTTTCACATGCAGTTTCTTCAAAATTTTAAGACGTGTAATCAAAGACTCATACTCTGCTTCATTATTAGAGCAATCAAAAGCTAACTTGTAGGAACATACTCTGACATTACTTGGGACTTTGGCAGGCTGGAAAGTAGGGCTTCGAATCCAAATTCCAATACCAGCACTATCCTTACCCACAACACCATCGAAGTCCATGCTCCAAAGGCTAGCTTTATCTTCTAGATGCTGAAATTATATTTCTTTCTCTACCTTACCTTGGCTGATTACTTCATTTTTTTGCTCCTCACTGACCTTTTGCTGTTGTGTAGGCTGCTCAGAAGAACTTGATATTTTTTCTTTCTCTTGATTAAGAACTGCTCTAAAATTCTTAGAAATTTCTGGTACATCATCTACTTCTACAAGCTAAATATATACATCATTCAATCCACTATTAGAGTACAAAGCAAAGGACTCTAAATCAGTATGTACAACATTTATTGGATGATTCATAGGGTTCTCTTTACTAGTCATCATGTACTTCATTTTCTTTTCCTAGTACAACTTCCTCAATTGACCGAAAATAGGGATGGTAGCATAAGAGAAGTCAAGTTGTAAAGTGCCTTTAAGTTTAGCACCCCATGATCTAGATAAAAGCATACCAAAGCGAGGTGGTATATTAGCAACTACCACATCCACCAACACATTTTTGGCTGGGATTTGATCTAAAGAAACCACCAAATATTTGATGAGACCAATGCAACGAACTCTACTAGAGTCAAAGGAGTACAAATCATGGTATTTCTGAGTGATGTCCAGGCCCAATTTTTCCATAATGGTTTTAGGAATCAAATTGTGGGAAGCTTCGGAATCTAACATGGCATTATGGAGAATGTACTCATGCAGTCTAAGACTCAGATAAAAGGGAGGAACTTCACTATCTTCAGGTTGACCTTGTATGGTTGGACCAAAAATGAGTTCTGAATGATCATCCTCGACATTCACCATGTCTGACAAAGGAACAATTTGCAATATTCTAGATACATGGTCTTTATAATTTCTATTCTTAACTAGCTCAATCATAGGAATGGACAGTTTTAATTTAGTAATTTCACTTTCCAAATTAAAGGATGAAGCTTTTTCTACCTCTTTGACACCAATGTCCTTCTTATCTACTTGCTCTTTCACTGCACTATATTTTTGCTGATTTTTCTTCTCATTTGCAGTGATGCTTGTTGATGGAAATATGCTAGGACTTAGATCAACAAGCTTTTTCCCTTACCTCTGAATGTTTGAGGAATCATTCTTGGATTGCACATCTTTTCTTTTCTGAATGGGATTGACCAGTACATCTCTGCTCCTTAAAGAGTATTGCCTTTGTTGTGTAGACAAAGCATTCATATAAGCATGCTGATAATCATCAGATTCAACCTCTAAAACCACATCATTTGCTAAGATGTACTCTTCATCCCTTTGAATGTCTAGAATTTATGTGTATTCTTCATCTTCAGTCAGATTATAGGCATACCATCAGCAGTGAAAAAATGATTAGTTTCAATTATCGGGTGTTCATCATTTTCTTCTTCCATTCCTTGAACATAATTCTGTTATAAGCAAGTTCTGATCTGTAGTTGTTGCACCGGTTGCTCTGGTGCATTTTGTTATCTCTACTTGATTCAGAATTAGGGTTGTTGTTGCCTCTAAAATTTGGATTCCAGATTGGTGGTTCAGGTCTATCTGTGATGGTTAACTGGTAAAACATCCTCTCCACTATTCGAATCACTGTATCCATCTTTACATCTGAAGTAGATGCTTCTTCTTTTATGGTCGCTCTTTTCTCAGATATCATTCTTGCTCTTTTGGCCAGCAATTTTGCTTCTACACTCATTGCATTCTTTTGCATGTCTTCTAGTGTGGTAGGATCAGGTTCCCGCAACTAATATGTTATATCAACATCGGAACCATCTGGAAACTTGAGGAAAGAAAATCCCTCCAGTGGTTTAATGTTGGCAAGAATAACATTGTATACTATATTAAACATCACACAATAGTCTTGCACACTTTCACTGACATTTCTTTCGATGTTCTCATACTCGGAAAAAATCTAAAGTGGATTCTTCTTCACCTCCCACCGATCCAAGAATTGCCTATGGCGGATTGGTAAATTGGTGATAGAATCTACTAGTAAAGCTCTGAACCATTTTTAAACTCCACCTCTAAAGCTTTGTACAAACAATCTCATCATCACATCTTCAATTTCTACTTCATGGAGGTCAAAGAAATCATTCATTTTATCAACTTGTTGTTGAGCTGTAATGGTTTGAGGGGCATCAAAGAAAGGTATCTTGGTTTCATAATTAGTAGGCATGGAACAAAGATTCTGAGGTAAAACAAGGCGTGCATACTAGGTGTTAGTTCTAGTCTTCGTAGCTTGTCACCAGGGATCAATATGAGCTCTTACTATTTTTGGTTTTGGTCAGATTTTCTGCACATGATATTTAGTAAAAAAAAAGATGTCACAAGTGTGTTCATCAGGAGCATCTTAGAAAGATATTTTGAATGGTATATCACACTACCGTAACTGGCTCCCTACTTAGAAGATATTATCGAAATGAATGATTGATTCTTGGTTATGCATGTTTTGAGGTCAGTTACTGCACAGAGGGAAAAGTTTACAAAAAAATCAGTTTGGACAGGAATTTTACAAAAGTGGAAGAGGCTTTTGTCCAAAACATACCAAATAACAAAAACCTCCTTCAGTTTATGCACATTTATTACCATGTGGGAGATATGAAGTGATATTTGAAGCCTACATTAAAACAAAACAAAATTTGCAGTTATTTATGTTTTAGTCGTTTTAGTCATTTTAGTATGGTGCCATTTTACAATAGATGGAAAATAATTTTGAGAAACCCAAAGAGATTTGTATTAAACATGAGCCATGTCACAGGAACCTCTTTCAGTTTATTCATAGGTATCGTGAATTTGGATATGTGACTAGATCTTTACAGCTCATTTTCACAGATTTAAATTTTTAACGATTTTCTGTTTTAGAAATGATTTTGCGGCACCGATTTCAAGCAGATGGAAATGAATTTTCCAAATTTGAGAGGGGTTGTTCTCCAAAATGACCTTATCTATGAAAACCTCTTTCAGTTTTGTAACAAGTGTTAAGGTTTAGGAGATAGGAGTTCATCTTCAACGCCTATTTTCATAAATTTGGTCCAAGTTTAATGTAACTGATTCTATTTTGAAGAAGATGGTTGAGTTCAATTCCCTTAGTACAGGGATGAGCAAATGTATATATTTTATGAATTTCATAGTGTAGATGTTGGATTTTGGCAGCAAAGAGGTTGCTTGGCATTATGTAAAATTTTCCCAAATATCATTTTAATAAAGCAGTTTTCTACCCTTTGGACCTGGGATCCATCACAATATTATTGTTTAGTATGTTTTTCATGTAATTCACTTACACATTATGTTTTTTCTTCTTTGCTTCAGCATTATCTAAATGATATGTTAGGAATTCATATGTAATGATGCTCCTTTCATGATGATTTTGCTATTAGTTGTAATGGTTGTCTTAGCAGAATTCATCCTTTGCTAGATGTTCTGTTGAACAACCTCGTTATTCTCTTTCATCTAAAGTTTCTGCTACAGATCCATCCTTTGTTTGATTCCTGCAGGGTAGCAGGATTTCTACCCTATTCTACTCACATTTAGAATCTTTATCTGGCTGAACATGGTACTTAATTTGCCCCAAGTTTACCGGCAGAAACTAGCATCGACTCGGTAGTCCAAAATCATCCTTTATCTTATTGTTTCGACCGAAAACTTTTCAAACAAATCCCCGCACTCCATAGCTAGCCTAAGACTTTATTTATTACACCCGCACTTTGTTGGCAGAGAGAGAGCCCTCTCCCGACCTGGTAGGGCTAGCTACCAGGTTAAGCTTAGTGGTTATCCTAAGATTGTCTCCTTTTAGCCTGAGGTCAATCTAGGCTCTTTAGTGTCAGTGTCTTCACACTTCCATTGATGATCAAATTGTTCTTTTGCATGTATATTAGGCGTCTCATTCAATCAGTTGCATTCCATTAGGTCATGGATCAACTGATGGTAGTGGTTTCATGTCAATTTCCCTCATGATATTCACCTGCTAACTTGTTTACACATGTTTTAGTCATTCACAATCATCCTGTTTCATTTCATTTATAAAAACCAGTTTTAGGGTTTAGTTTCACTAGGTCTTAGGGTTTGTCATCATGGTCATCTGAATTTAATAAAAAAGGTCAGTAGGCATATGAGGAGAATGAAAAGGTTCATAGAGTCATAAGTTTACTTCCGTTATGATAAATAAAGCTCTTTTACCTCAAAACTCTGTTTTGAGGTGAAATTGAGCATTTGCGGTTAATGAATCACTTGATGTAATTTTATGTAATTTTATTGTCCTAATATGTAATTGAACTGATCTTGGTGACCTGGTGACAAAGTCAACTTCTGCCACTGCAAAAATTCAATGTATAAGTCCACCTGCAAAAAGGCAAAAGTCATATGTAAGTGAAATAGAGCATTTTGAAAAAGCTGACAAAACATTAGAAAAGTGGGTTTTGGTTAATGAAAAACTAAATGAGAAGGGATATAAAATCCAGTTCATGTGTTTCATGCCTTCATTGTTGAATTGAAAGAGCCAAAGGGAAAAAATCGTGATTTTGAGTAAAGAAGGAAAAACAGGGGAAAAATCAAAGCATCTCCCTGGTGCTGTGCACCTGTTCCTTCGCACTGTGCATTAAATCGACACTACACACCTATTGCAGTTTTACAATTTAACTTTGGTATGGTGTTGTGCATTAAAAGTGTGTTGCACACCTGTTCCTTGGTGTTGCACACCTATTAGAGCAACTAGAATCGCCTCAAATCACCTCCAATCTTCCTAAAAAAAACCAATTTATGCATCTTCCAAGTAAGTATATCACTTTTCCTTGCTAAAGAAGAGTTATGCTTGGTTGCTTGAGTGTGTTTGGCTTCCTTTAGAGAAAACCCTAGCTAAATGGTAAACACAAACCCTAACTAATTGCTAAATCACCTCTCACAAGTTATCAAAAATATTTGTTGTTATCTCTTACTCCATTCATATTGAGTTTTCCCAATCACATTCCCTATCCCCTAAATCATCAAGGTCACTCCCCAAACCCCACTCTCATTTACCAAACCCTAACCCTATTACACTATTATCAAACCCTTGTTCCACATCCATAACACCATTCACTCCCCTCATTGCCCAACAGGCATTCCTAATGTAGGTGAATAGTGGAATAAGGGGTAGCATGTGGGCAGAGAACATTATGAACCTTACATTAAGGATGGATATCATAGTCAAATCAGCAGGGTTTTTCCTTTCAAATATTTGCAGAACATTTATGCTCCTCTCATGAAACTCTTCATCAAGTATTGCATCTGCGAAGGAAGGTTTTCCTGCCTATATACATATCATATCAGGTTGTTGATGCATTTCACAAGAGTAAGGATAATGAACCTCCCTTACTTTATATGCAAGAATATTGAGAAGATGGCTCACTATGTGCAAAGGAAACCTTTTCCTCAACAACTCAACAATATTTACCACTTTTCACTAATTAAAATTGTTGTCTTGCATAAGCTAAGTTTGTTGAATATACCATGGGATACCTTTATTGCCCATGAGATTTTCAAAGGCCCTTAGGTGATTCCATCAGGGCCTCAGGAGGAAGGAGGGCCATCAGGATAGCCAAGTGTTCATGAGACCGAAACTACGGGTGTGACGGTGTTTGTCACTTATGCGAGAGGCACTAAGAGGCTTTTTGCTACTCCCAAGCGAGTACTATCTCCACTAGGGGTGGAAGGGGTCTCGTTTTCTTCACCAGACCATAGGCAAATGCTATCTCCACCAGGGGTGGAAGGGGCTTTACTTTCTTCTCCAGCTAAAAAGGTATAGGTTGGGTAGAAAAAAAAAGGGAAGAGATAAAGGAAAGCAAAATATGCATGAGAAGAGCCTTCCTGAAGGGCAAGATAGAGAGTTTATTTTGATTGAGGAGGATGTCACTGATTTGTCCTCTCAAAGCCCAAGACTGAAGGACATGATTATCAAAGAGAAGGAGGCTGAAATTCAAGCCTTATCGCTTAAACTTGAGAGGGGTAAATTGATCATCAAATTTCTTGAGTAGGAAAACAAGCAACTGACAAATAAGCAAGCTATTATGGAGCTGCAGATGATTAGAGAAAATAGGCAAGAGGCAAAGAAAAGAAAGATCAATATGACCTTCCTTGAGCAAGAAATTGAGGATGACCAACAGTCATGGTTGGAGAGGGTGAACATTCACCTTGAGAAAATGCTTGAGAAAGCCAACAAAGAGAAGAAAATGTTGCGCCATATAGCCTATCACTACCTAACCCGGAACAAGATTTGCAAAACAAGGGTAAAGAGGCTAAAAGAAAAGCTAAAAAGAGCTTTGAGGAGAAAAAAAGAGCAATATAAACTCAAGATATTGGCTGAAGCATCATTAGCTCATTAAGTACTTAACAAGGATCAATCATGCCGAATTTCAAGAAATTTGGAGAAATTTTTGACATTTTTGAATTTTTGAAATTGAAAAACAGGCTTTTCCATTAGGTGGGGACATCTTCATGAAAAAATGGCTGTTGGAATTAGCATGGAAAAATATGAAATATCAGAAATAGTGAGGAACTTTGGACAAGTACTAGGTCTCCAAAAGGGCAAAAAACACCCAAAAATTGCCCTCTCTGCCACTTTTTTGCCACACAGGAAGTAGTTTTGGGAGAATCAATTTTTGGAGGGCAAATGGACTCCACATTCAGAAATTGAAGTTGTTCTAGAAATTATACTTGAAAAGCTTTCCAACGAGCTATCCTGCACCTGATTTGGACTCTGGGAAGGCTTCCAAAATTGGCCTAGAAAAAGTGCTACACATTAAAATCTTGGCGCTGTGCATTAAACTGATTTTGCCAATTTTTCCCGATTTTCTAGATTTTTCCTAGTTTTCTTGGGATATCACTTTTTCCTCATTTCTTGGTAAATGCAGGCATGGTAAATGATGAATTCAATGTAAATAGGTTTTAAAATCACTTCATGGTGGGATACATCAAGTTCCAAGTGGTTTTGAGCTGTAACGAATTGGTTTCCTTGGTTTTAGAGGCAGGTTGTTCCACTGCCTATATTTCGATTCTTAGTTTAGATATGGATGAAACTACCCCTCTTCTCATGGATTCGACCCTAACAGCTAGCTTGAGTAGTTTCCTTGCCTATATCATGTACTTTTTGATTCATTTGTAAAGGTCAGACTTTGGTAGAAGTGTTGGACTCATTGAACATTTGTATCAGCAGTTTGGCAAGGAATAAAACCAGGTTTCACAACTATTTTTGTGGGATTCCTATGACAGTGAGTTTATGTATTGTTTCTTCTTAATGAGTTTTTCTAATGTTTTATATGTATCCACATCTCTCTCTCTCTTCTAAACTAAATGAATCAAAGTGAATAGACAAAATACACTAATTTACAGTGCTTTGTCTTGGGAATGCATTTGGTCTTCAATGTTTTCACTGTTTGAAGAGGATTCACAGTTTCTTTATGCCCTCATCAACACCTCAGATATCTTAATCTACCATCTCAATCCATTGCTAGTACATAAACCCTTGTCTACCTTGCCCCATAGGACATGACCTAAAATCAAACAAAGTTCTCTGATCTACTATACCTAGCCTAAAATCAACATTCATTTTAGTCATCTCAAGCCCTAGTTGCCAATATCCTAATTGATATTGAAAAGGAGAGAGCCCTCTCCCAACCTGGTACGGCTAGCTACTAGGTTAAGTGTGGTTTGATGTTACCATAGACCTCTCTTACTTTAGCTTGAGGTAGATTTAGGCACTAACATTGGGCATCCGTAACTCGAGGTGGTTTTAAAGCAATGATTGGGCTACTAGGAGTTGATGGAGAACTTGGAGTAATAGGTGACTGATGTGGAATGATAAGTTTATGGGGAAGTGCAGGTATAAATGGAGGTGGGGAATGAATTCGAGAGGTTGAAGGGAATAATGTTGAACTAAGGGTAGTGAACAGTAGTTCAGAAAGCTCAGGGATCTTAACAGTAGTGAGGGATGATTGAGGGGAATTTATGATAGACTCATCAATTGACTGGTTTGCCTTTTGGACTTCGAGATCTGCAATAAACTATGGATCTAGAACTATGTCATCAAGTGCACTTTTAGACCTGGTTCTAAATAGGGAAAGGTCAAACGACAAATCAAATGGGAGTTCTTATAAAAACAACCACTCATCAGGGTAAGAATCTACTTTTATTGAAGGTGTGGGACTAACTGAACTTTCTTGTCTTTTAAGTCTTCTTGAAATCAGATTAGGATTATCCACTACTGGGGCAAGATTTGGATCTGGATTTGGCCCTAGTGTACTTTCTCGAAGCCAGTGTGCTCAAATTTCAAAGTTTTATATATTTCTTTACAACATTCCAATTTAGCCTAGTAAATTCTAAAAGTCATCATCCATAAGCCTAAGAATTCAAATGAAAGATATTACTGGGGTGATTAATCTTTCGTTCCCCAGTATGGTCGGCAATATTACAATATGTATATGTTTTTAGATTAGCATGAGTTTTTTGGGTTTATAGCTATTTGTGACCATATTACCCAATGGATGAGGCACTTGGTCTACGATGTCCTTGACATCTCCAAGGAGCTTCCATCCCTAATAAGGCAAATGTTAGTTCCAATCTTCGTAGCCTGTCACCAGGGATCAAAATGGGCTTTTACTATGTCTAGTTTTCAGATATTTTTTGCACACGAGTTTCGGTGCAAATCATATCCTAGGTATGTCCATTAGAAGTAGCCCGGAAATATATTTCCCATGGTATATCACACTCTCGTAACCGGTTTCTAGAACAGAAGATATGATCGAAATGAATGATTGATTATTGGTTATGCATGTTTTGAGGTCATTTGTTGCACATAGGGACAAGTTTACTACAAAATCAGTCTGTGAAGTAATGGACATGAATTTTCCAAAATTTGAGAGAGGTTTTTCTCAAACATGACCTTATCTACAAAAAACTCTTTCAGTTTTGTAACAAATGTTATAGTTCAAGAGATACGAGTTCATCTTTGACACCTATTTTCATAAATTCGGTCCAAATTTAATGTAACTAATTCTATATTGAGGGGGATGGTTGAGCTCAACTCCCTTAGTACAAGGATGAGCTAATTGTATATATTTTATTAATTTCAGAGTGTAAAAGGTTCGAATTTTTTAGTAGAGGAAAGTTACTTTGGACTATGTAAAGCTTTTTCTAAATATTATTTTTGATGGAGCAGTTTCTACCCTTTAGATTTGGGATCCATCACGGTGTTTAATGTGCAGCATGTGTTCCTTGTAAAATCACTTACATATTTTGTTTTTTCTGCTAATTCTTGTTACAACATTATCTAAGGGAAGTGTTACAAATCCATCCACACATCATGCTCCTTCCGCAATTATTTTGTTGTTAAATGTAGTGGTCATCTTTGAAGAATCCATCCTCTGTTTGATTCTTTTTTGAGTAACCATGTATTTCTTTTTCTTCTAACGTTTCCACTGTAGATGCATCCCTTGATTGATGCCTTTAGGGCAGCAGGCTTTCTCCTCTTTCCTTCTCTTATTTACATCTTTTATCTAGCTAAACATTGCACTTATTTTTCCCCAAGTTTGTTGGCAAAAGCTAGCCTCGATTCCATAGCCCAATGATCCCTTCTCTTGCTATTTTCAACCCACAACTTTCAACCCAATCCCCGTACTTCATAGCTAGCCTAAGATTCAGTTATCACAGCCATGTTTTTTTGGCAAAGAGAGATCCCTCCCTAGTCTGGCAAGGCTAGATGCTAGATGAAAAGCTTGGTCTATGGTTACCTCTAAATTACCTCTTCTCAGCCTTGAGGTTCTTTTTGAGTGCTAACATATTGTCGTTGTTGCTGGGGAACAAGGTGACAGATCTTCTCCGAGAAAGATCATTCAAGTTGCAGATCTAGTTGTTGATGGTGGGTAGCGATCAGAAACATATGAAGGCTGAAACATTCACCTGGCAGCTCCAACTCAATCCAGAGATTCTAGCGCTCACTGATTCGTTCATGTACTAAAATAAGATGATGGTAGGGTTTTTGGAAAACCCTATGTTTTGTGAAATTTTAAAAGAAGTTAGAGATCAGTTAGTGGATATTGAAATAGATGAGGAATTTTTCATTACCGTGCTTCAATGTTTGAGATCTCCGAAGTTTCCTCTTAATGGTAAAACTGGTTTCCTTGAGTTAGTGGTTGGGAAAATTGAGAAGGAGATTGAGTATATAGATGTTCAAATTAATTCATATGAATTCTGAGATCCCAAAAAGTTCTTGGAAACTCTCCCTCCTTCAAAACAAGAAACAATAGGGCTGCTCGTGGATGTTTGCATTAACAATTTGCAGTTGGAAGCATATGTTGAGGAGTTAGGGCAGCAAACATGGTCTGGTTTATATGATCCTGTTGTTGCATATATGGAGTATATTTTTAGTTTGAATGACAAACCAGATTGTCTTTTACACATCCAGACTCATTTTTTGCATGTATGGCTATCAATATTTCCAATTGTGTCTTGGTTCAAGCACTCCCTAGCATCATTGTTGCCACATCTACTTAATTGGTTGGTCTGGCATTACAACATTACTTGATCTATAAATTTTGCATCAGAGTAGGGTCGATTTGTAAATAAATAAGTTTCCCAAGGAAACATTTCAGTTTTCGGTATCTGTTTATGTACATATTCCAGTATGTATATGTTTTTGGATTAATATGAGTTTTTTGGGTTTATTAAACACACACATGGCAGAAGGAGTATGAAAGATAAAACATGAGAGTACATTTTTTATTAAAAAAACATATACATTTATAGTACATGGTTTGACTGTTGAGTTACACATCCCAAGGTCTCTTGGACTTCCTTAGTTTATTCAACTTCCACACTAACCCATAGAGGATTAAGTGTCCAACATTCCCCCCCTTAATCTAAAGGGTTATGTATGAGTCCAAAAAAAGAGCTGTAATACAAAATTTGCAAAAAATGCATGGCAGCACTAAGCTGAATGTGCTCGTTGAAATGTTGGTATAAAGGGTGACAGTTTAAGGATGACCACCAACACTAGAATGCTTAGTGCAGTTCCTGGAACTCTTCCAATTCTGGCATGAAGGTCAAGTCTTCTGATAGAGGAAGTGTTCCTGATGTTTTGAAGAGAGAAACCTTCAACCATGAAAGGGAGGTCTCACCCTACATGAAAGGGAGAACTTCAACCTGAAAAGGGAAGTCTCAACCTGTGATGGTTTAAGGATGACCAACAACTCTAGAATGCTTAATGCAATTTTTGAACTCTTCCAAGTCTAGCAAGAATATGAATTCTTCTGCTAGAGGAAGTTTCCCCAACTCTATTCCTGGAATTATTCTGAAACTAGCAAGAAGTTGAAGTATTTTGCTAGAGGAAGTGTCCCCAACTCGATACCTAGAATTCTTCCGAAACTAGTTAGAAGCTGAATTCTTCTACTAGAGGAAGTGTCCCAGATTACCAACTGAAGGCATGCTTAGGGGCATCTTTGTCTCTGGTTACAACTCTGAAACTGTTGTGGCAGGTTGTGGCTTAGGCTCGCTTGATGTGACTTTGAAGCTTGTAGATGACCATCATTTCCCCCCTGTCAGATACAAGGTGAGATGACGGAGAAAACTCAATTGCAAGACTGTTCAATACTCTGGAATAAGTTCTGACATATGACTGAAATATCTTCTTGGTTGTTGATGCCCATTGCCAAGAAGTTATCCATCCAAGATGAATCTTTTTTCTTGCAGTAGGCTTGTTTCTGAAGCATCTGTTTGAGGAATGACTAGTTTTATGACAATGCTTACATGGATGAAGATCAAAATAGTGATCTTTCATATGGCCAACTCAGTCACAGTGTTGGCATTTCACAATATGCTAATGTGGCAGAGGGGCAGAGTCTGGAGCAGTTGAAGGTGAATTGTCATGAAGGAATCCAGCACTCTGAAACTGGATGGGCTTTGAGTAATCTAGGTTATGAAATAACACGTCCTTGTCATATCCAAGACTAGTTCTATGCTTGTTTTGGACAAGCTCTTCCCAAGGTCTAATGATGGGCTTGGGAAGTGCAAATTGAACTTCTGCATCTGCATGTAATTTTATTTCTTTATTGGGTACTAAATCTGAATTAACTATAGCATTATCGACTTGTTGCTAATGGGTGGTTGTCTTAATGTTTTGAACAAAAATAGGTTCAAAATGATGTCTGTTTTTATGTAGCTCTTATTGTTATAGCTATGATTCAAGCTGCAAGAAATAAATTTTTCTTGTACATATTGTAAACAACTGTGAATATCGGTGAGAAATCCTTGTTGATTTTGATTGTATTATCCATAGTAGAGAGTATTAGATTGTCTAGTGACTAATATTGCACCAATTGGAGCCAAATTTAACCTCAAAAAATAGTAAAACAATGAGGATCTCAATGCACTCCAAACTTTAATACAATGCTAAGACAAAGAAGCTCTCAATAGTCTCCACTCTCCAAATTAGTTCAAATATCGAAAACCCCACATGCTATAACTATTTAGCTAAACTAAACATGATGTCCATAAATAAGAATTTCACTACACAAGATATTGGGTGCACCAGTCCTTTCCCAGTCTAGCCCAATTTTTCACATAAAAGGTGGCTTACAAACCTCTACATAATCTCATAAACTGCAAAGCTGAAAACACATAAGGAGTGCCTTGCATTTTCCAATTTTGAAATGACAGATGATGAAGTGCTCACCTCTGAAACCCTGGGGTGAAACCTTATTACAAGTTTTTCCAAAACAAGTGCTTACAATATCATCAATTTCTTCATAAAAATAAGCAAGATTGTAGTGAATGACAGCACTCAAAAACATGCATCCTAAGTACAAAAACTTAGCACATTTAGGAGGCCATCACTAATAAGTGGCTATTGTGGTGTCTTTGTCAGCCGTTACAGGAAATAATCATCTTTTCTCCACGAAATGAAACTATTGATCTTTTGTCCAAGAACAGTTATTTCAACTACATTTTCACAATATTTCAAAAGTAATAATAGATTTCAATGACAAATAGTGCCACCAATAATGCAGTATTAGGACCTCATCTGAAGGAAGTAGTTTTTGATGATGTATGAACAATCGATTTTCTTTTACTTTTCGAATTTAGATCGGCTATGATGTTTTTGCTAGCCACGTTAAACTTGATGGCATACTGGTGAAATGATGGAAGATTCCTGTACAAAACATGAAATTATCTACAGTGGAGGACTAAACATGCCTTATATATATCTAAGTAGCCAACAATGGTAGAATTAAAAATATCCCATCACTTATTGAAAATGACGGATCAAGAAACCGACTAAAGATCATTCCCTTGAAAATAAAGGTATGCCATTAAATTCCACGACTATGCATTACCCTTTTCTACTTGTCCTTAAAATGAATCCGAGTCATTATTGGCCATTAGATTCTTCTTTCAAATGAGCTCTCATGATGGATAAAAGCTTTGAACATGCGTCGAGACAAAGTTCTAAAGCCTCAAATACCCTTGTGCTAGACCACTCTCTAGTAATAATTAGCTAAGTGATTTCATTCCGAGAGGGCATGCATGCCACCATCAATCCCCCATCTTGACAATTTTCCTCCTCTGTGGTTGGATGAATGATAAGACTTTTACCGATAGATCAGTAAAATAATGGTCTGAGTGGTGGTGGCCACACAACATTATATCCCATGTATATGCAGAGGATATGTTTATGGAGAGATTTTAACATACCCACAACGTATCAATTGGAGCAGCAACATGGTGTATTAAAACCATCCAAAAACCGGAGCAGATTTACAACAACAAAAGCCACAAACCAGAAATTTTTAGGGAAGGCATGAGTAGCAGTAGTGGGCACAACATTCAAAATGCTGAAGTAGAACGAGAAGAGAGGAATGGCAGGCTTCCGATATGCCTAACCTTCACGGTTTAGGGTAATCTCAGTTAGGCAACGTTCAGTGCTCAAACCAATTTAGTGTGTCAATGTTAGGCATTGTTCACCATGGAAAGCACGAACCCACAACCACGTACAACGTATGGAAACAATTCCAAGTCCTCAAACAATGCACAGCAGCAACCAATCAACCAGCATATTCCATGCAGATTTTTTTTTATCTGAACGAAAACTATATGTACCATATATAAATAACCACACCAAGAGATATATCTATTGGATGTGGAGCCTGATTATCTTCTATATTCAAAGGTTTCGGCCGAATTTATACCCCAAGAAGACTGTACACCCATCCACGCGGGAGGGACTTGTCACCCAAGCGGGGGTTCAGGGGCAGTGCCCCCGAAGCTAAAAATAGATGTAAACTTGCCTTGTAAAAGTCTAGTAATTTCTAGTCAATATGGGTTGTTCATTAGGCAAATGATATGACGGTAGAAGTTATGTTTAATTTAGGGTTTTTTTTCCCTAGAAGCCAACCCCTCACTATATATGAGGGAATTGTATTGCGTCTATGTATATCTGTATTCTGAGTGAGGAAGAGAGACGAGATTGAGAACGAAGAGGGTGTTACAGCGGATCTGCTGTAGGTTGTATCTCTTCAGTTTGCTGGATAATATAATAAAAGAAGGACTGGATGTTTCTCTATGGATGTAGGCCAAACTAGGTGAACCACGTATATCTGTGCCTCTCTTGTTTTATGCATTTTCTGTGTTTATATTTCTGCAATATATTATGTGTTCCATTGATCTGTAATATATAATTTTCTAACAACTGGTATCAAAGCCGAAGGTCTATTTGGTTAATAAACTTGCAGGACAGAAGGGTTCCTAGTTCGAGTGGGAGCAATTGTGGAAGATGGTAGGTTTAGGGTTGAAAAATTCAACGACCAAAACTACCAGCTGTGGAAGATGCAGATGGAAGACTATCTGTATCAGAGAGATTCGTACCTACCATTGAGCGAAAAGACAAAGAAGCTGATGAGTATGACAAAGACAGAATGGGATATTCTCGACAGAAAGGCACTTGGAACAATACTGCTGTGCCTAGCGGCATCGGTAGCGTTTAATATTTCAAAGGAAACAACAATAGAGGATTTAATGTCGACATTGGACAAACTATATGAAAAACCCTTGGCCTCAAATAAAGTATTTCTTATGAAGCGTTTATTTCATATGAAGATGTCAGAAGGTGGATCTGTTGCAGACCATTTAAATTATTTTAATACAGTCACAAGTTAGTTATGTTCTGTAGGGGTAACTTTTGATGATGAAGTTAGGGCTCTGTTATTTCTATGCTCATTGCCAGAAAGTTGGAATGGTT
>APFE030091286.1:38047-49293 GCA_000404065.3 Pinus taeda
TTGGATGGTGGTATTCCAGAGGAGGCATGGATAGGTAAAAAGGTAAACTACTTTTTTTAAAGACTTTTGGTTGTGAAGCCTTTGTCCACATTAATAAAGAACATAGAACAAAGCTTGAGGCAAAATAAAAAAATGTACCTTTATTGGATATGGTGTTAATGATTTTGGTTATCGCTTTTATGATTATGAAAAACACAAAATCATTAGGAGCAGAGATGTCATATTCAATGAAAAGGTTTTGTATAAGGATCAGCTGCAGGAAAAGAAACATGAAAAAGAAAATAGAGAATACACAGTGCTTGACAATATCATAGGAAAAGTGATGGTGCCTGAAAATCATAATGATCAACAGCCAGAACAACAACCACAACAGTAGCAAGCACCTCAAACACCTGAAAGTGGTGTTAGAAAATCTACCAGGATAAGTAGACCCCTTGAACGATACTCTCCTTCATTATATTATGTATTGTTGACTAATTCTAGTGAACCAGAATGTTATGAAGAAGCAGTGCAGGAAGAAACTAGGAAGAAGTGGGAGCAAGCCATGAAAGAAGAGATGGACTCCTTAGCACATAACCAGACTTGGGACTTAGTCAAGTTTCCTACAGGTAAAAAAACATTGCAGAATAAATGGGTTTACAAGTTGAAGGAAGAAGATGGAGGTAGAAAAAGGTACAAATCTAGACTTGTGGTGAAGGGGTTTGCGCAGAAGAAAGGTATTGATTTTGATGAAATATTTTATCCTGTTGTTAAAATGACTTCAATCATAACTATTTTATGTCTAGTAGCAGTTGAAGATTTGCATCTTGAGTAGTTAGATGTAAAGACAGCCTTTCTCCATGGGGATTTGGAGGAAGAGATATATATGCAGCAACCACAAGGATATGAGGTAAAAGGGAAGGAGAAACTAGTGTGTAGGTTAAAGAAGAGCTTGTATGGCTTAAAATAGGCTCTAAGGCAGTGGTATCTAAAATTTGACAAGTTTATGTCTGAACAAGGTTATACTAGATGTCACTCTGATCATTGTGTTTATCTCAAAAGGCAAAATGATGACAACTATATTATATTATTATTCTATGTAGATGACATGCTTGTTGTAGGTTCTAACATGCAGGAAATAAATGTGCTCAAAAGAAAATTGGGAAATTAATTTGCAATGAAGGATTTGGGTGCTGCAAAACAAATCCATGGTATGAGAATAACTAGAGACGGGAAGAATTGCAAATTAACATTGTCTCAAAGTGAGTACATAGAAAAGGTATTGAAAAGGTTTAATATGCAGAATGCAAAACCAGTTAGTATACCTTTGGCTAGCCATTTCAAATTAAGTAAGAAGGCATGTCCCAAGACTCAAGACGAAATGGCTCATATGTCTAGAGTTCCATATGCATCAGCAATTGGAAGCTTAATGTATGCAATGGTTTGCACAAGGCCTGATATTTCACATGCAGTGGGAGTTGTAAGCAGGTACATGAGCAATCCAGGAAAAGAACATTGGATGGTGGTGAAGTGGATTCTCGGGTATTTGAGAGGTACCACAAATCAAGCATTATGCTTTGGTGGTTCAAACATTTCTCTACAGGGATATGTTGATGCAGATATGGTAGGTGATAGAGATAACCGGAGGAGCACTACAAGATATGTATTTATTGTAGGTGGAACCATTTTCAATTGGGTTTCAAAAACCCAAAGTGTTTTTGCACTTTCAACAATAGAAGCAAAGTATGTTGCTGCTACAAAGGCTAATAAAGAAATGATTTGGTTACAAAGTTTTCTGGATGAATTGGGTAAAAAGCTGGAGTTGGGCAGGTTATACAGTGACAGCTAGAGTGCCATACATCTTGCAAAGAACATTTCATTTCATTCCAAGACTAAACATATACAACTCAAGTACCATTTCATATGGTCAACACTGGAAGATGGATAGTTGAAGTTGGAAAAGATATACACTAGCCAGAATCCTGCAGATATGCAAACAAAAGTTGTAACCAGGGAGAAACTGAGAATCTGCTCAGTTTCAATTGGTCTTCAAGTATGATGAAGAACATGAGAAACAAACAGGCCCAAAGAGGAGTCATTGTCTAGCAAAATAAGTAGCAGTGGAGTTGCTATAATTAGTCTCTAAGTGGGAGATTTTTGGGTGTGGAGCCTGATTATATTTTGTATTCAAAGGTTTCAGATGAATGTATACCCCAGGAAGACAGTACACCCATCCACGCAGAGGGGACTTCTCCCCCCTGCAGGGGTCCGGGGAGGCTAATCCCCCCCGACTGGGGGGTCCGGGGGCCAGCAGTCCCCTGGCGGGGGTTTGGGGGCAGCGTCCCTAAAGCTAAAAATAGATGTAAAATTACCTTGTAAAAGTCTATAAATTTCTAGTCAATCTAGGCCATTCATTAAGCAGATGATCTGATGGTAGAAGTTATGTTTAATTTAGGGTTTTTTTCCCTAGAAGCCAACCCCTCACTATATATGAGGGAATTGTATTGCGTCTATGTATATCTATATTCTAAGTGACTAAGAGAGAGGAGATTGAGAACGAAGAGGGTGTTACAGTGAATCTGTCGTAGGTTGTATCTCTTTAGTTTGCTGGATAATATAATAAAAGAAGGACTGGTTGTTTCTCTGTGGATGTAGCCCAAACTGGGTGAACCATGTATATCCGTGCCTCTCTTGTTTTATGTGTTTTCTGTGTTTATATTTCTGCAATATATTATGTGTTCCATTGCTCTGTAATATATAATTTTCTAACAATATCCATTTTCTCGCACCAAGAAATATGACCAACACATACCATTATTCAATGAACAACCATTAAACAACTCGCTGCATAATGAAACAATGTCAACACAGCTTCAAAAAATTTATGTAGGTTTCTACGGCTTCAAGCTCTGAACAACTACTCTTTGAAGAAATTTAAGCCACAAATATCACAACTTGATTATTGGAGTTTTGAGCAGGATTCACCAACAATGTCCAGTCCTCATAAAATTCAACACAAATTTTGTTTTAACACTTTAATATTAGGAAGCAACCACATCACACCACCTTTGGCATAGCAGTGAATATCGTTGCCCTAGAAAGGAGCGCTCTTAGAGTATTAGAACTAGGAGGAGCAGCGCTTTTATATGGAGGTGAATAATATATAGAGAGTAGCGTATTGTATGAAGAGAGTAGCATTTTATATGCAGGTGAATAATAGTGAATAGTGTGTTCAGACCAGTGGAAGTGTCAGAGCTGCCAGGCTAGCCAGTCTACATAGGATTCATAACATAGGTAGAATAGGGAGTTACAAAGTAGAGGGAAGCCAAAAATGGCTCTAGAGAAGTGATAGAGGTTGCAGCTAGAATTTAGATGAGAAAATATTCATGAAATGCAGAAGTAGTGGCAGAAATGACTTGCACAGAAAGGCCATAAAACAAATGGCTCAAAGTAATTATGCAGGGTAGGAATATGCCAGCTCTGATACCATGTTAAACACACACACGACATAAGGATTATGAAAGATAAAACATCAGAGTAAATTTTTATTAACAAAACATATACATTTATAGTACATGGTTTGACCGTTAGGTTCCACATCCCAAGGTCTGTTGGACTTCCTTAGTCTATTCTGCTTCCACACTAACCCATAGAGGATTAGGTCTCCAATAGGCTTTACAGTTGTTTGTAACCATATTACACAATGGATGAGGCACTTGTTCTATGGTGTTCTTGACACCTCCAAGGAGCTGCCATCCCTAATAAGGACAATGTTAGTTCCAGTCTTCACAGCCTGTCACCAGGGATCAAAATGGGATCTTACTATGTATGGTTTTCAGAGATGTTTTACACATGAGTATCAATGCAAATCACATCCTAAATATGTCGATCAGAATCATCTTGGAAAAATATTTCCAACGGTATATCACATTCCCATAACTGATTTCTGGATCAGAAGATATGATCGAAATGAATGATTGATTCTTGGTCATGCATGTTTTGAGGTCATTTATTGCACACAAGGACAAGTTTACTACAAAATCAGTTTATGAAATAATGGGCATGAATTTTACAAAAGTGAAAGATTTTTTTTTTCAGTCACATACCAAAAAACAAAAACCTCCTTCATTTTATGCATATGTGTTACTATGTAGGAGATATGCAGTGATATTTGAAGCCTATATTAAAACAAAACAAATTTTGCATTTGTTTTACTGTTTTAGTCATTGTAGTACGGTGCCATTTTACAACAGATGGAAAGTAATTTTGAGAAACCGAAGGAGGTTTTTTTCAAGCACAAGCAATATAATAGAAACCTCTTTCAGTTTATTCACAGGTATCGTGAATTAGAATATTTGACTAGATCATTACAGCCTATTTTTACAGATTTAAATATTAAATGATTTCCTGTTTTAGAGATTATTTTTTGGCACAGATTCCGAGCAACTGGAAATGAATTTCCAAAATTTGAGAGACATTTTTCTATAAAATGACCATATCTACAAAAACCTCTTGTGGTTTTGCAATAGGTGTTATGGCTCAAGAGGTACGAGCTCATCTTTGACACCTATTTTTAGAAATTCGGTCCAATTAATATAATTGATTCTATCTTGAGGGAGATGGTTGAGCTCAACCCCCTTAGTACAGGGATGAGCTAATTGTATATATTTTAATAATTTTAGAGTGTAAAAGGTTCAAAGAGGAAAGCTACTTTGGACTATGTAAAGCTTTTTTTGAATATTATTTTTGATGGAGTAGTTTCTGCCCTTTAGATTTGGGATCCGTCACGGTGTATAATGTGCAGCATGTGTTCCTTGTATAATCACTTACATACTTTGTGTTTTCTCCTAATTCTTGTTACAACATTATCTAAGGGAAGTGTTAGGAATCCATCCATGCATGATTCTCCTTTTGCAATGATTATGTTGTTAAATGTAGTGGTTATCTTTGCAAAATCCATCCTCTGTTTGATGCTTTGTTGAGTAACCCTGTGTTTCTTTTTCTTCTAATGCTGCCACTGTAGATCCATCCCTTGATTGATGCCTGTAGGGCAACGATATTTCTCCTATTTCCTTCACTCATTTACATCTTTTATCTGGCTGAACATTGCACTTACTTTGCCCCAAGTTTTCCGACATAAACTAGTCTCGATTCCATAGCCCAATGATCCCTTCTTTTGTTGTTTTCGACCCACAACTTTCAATCAAATCCCCATACTTCATAGCTAGCCTAAGATTTAGTTATCGCAGCCACATTTTTTTGGCAAGGAGACAACCCTCTCTGGTCTGGCAAGGCTAGATTCCAGATCAAAAGCTTGGTTTGTGGTTACCTCTGAATTGCCTCTTCTCATCCTTGAGGGTCATTCTGAGTTCTAGCACAAGTCATCAATCTTTGGTAATGGGTACCTATTCTTGATGGTCACTTTATTCAACTACATGTAGTCAATGCATAATCTAAGAGTACCATCCTTCTTCTTCACAAACAATATTGGCGCACCCCAAGGTGATACACTTGACCTAATGTATCCATTTTCCAACATTTCCTTCAACTGCAAATTAAACTCTACCAACTCTTATGTACTCATCCCGTAAAGTTCTTTTGACACTGAAGCTACCTCTAGCACTAACTCAATATAAAAGTCTAACTCCGCATGAGGTGGAAACTTTGAAATTTCCCCAGGAAATACATTCTAAAACTATTGTAGAACGGGGTACCTACTCAAAACACCTGCATCTCAACTTCCTTACCTTTGTCACTAAAGATATGCACTACAAATATCACACACTCTTTTCTACGACTCTGCTTTGCCTACATAGTTGTCACGATCCTAACTGATGTGGCTTTCTTCTTCCCCAGTAAGACTCTTCATTCCCCATTGTCATCCACACAATTAATGGATTTGTCATAACAATCCACCTTGGTCCTACAAAGGTACAACCAATCCATGCCCAAAAAAATACTATATGATCCCAATGGTACTAAATTCAATGTGTTGTGGTATACATGCCATTCAACTCTAATTCACAAGATCTTACCCAAATATGAACTCGCTTCTTTTTACCTGTAGCCAACTGCACTAACCAAGATTTTGCATGCACTTCTTTATTAAAACCACACTTATCCACCAAGTAAGGACTAGCATAACTATAATTAGATACAGGGTCAATCAAAATAGAAATAACTTGATCACAAAGCTTACCATCGATCTCAATTATAGATGCCTAATGGTCTGCCTATATATTATCTAGTGATGCATAGATCCAAAGAACTCTCTAACAAACATCCCCAATAGTCTGTGCTTCCTGTGCACTATATATCTAGGGCCTACCACCCTGATTTTGTGGAAAATCTCTCTTAAGGTGTTCCTTACTACATGTCCAACACTCCAACCATCCAATACCCTCACCTTTATGTTGTTGTTGTGATCCATGTCCCTGTCTAGCTACATTGAATTGATTTTTTGATGTTGCCTTTTCTTTCTCTTCTAAATTTTGAGGTCTTGTTCTTTTCATCTACCATTTACCCTTAACCTTATACTTATCCTTCCCTTTCCATCCTTGTTGAGATTCATTCTTACACTTTGACTGTTCATAACAATACTTAAATTTCTCAATAACTTCCTTAAGTGATTGAGGCTCATCGTACTCAATCTAATATGTAAATTCTAATGGAAAACCACTAACAAATAACTAAACTTTAGCATTACCATCTTTAAGAGACGGTACATACCATAATAGCTCTAGGAACTTGGTCGTGTGCTCTTCATCTGTCATTGATCCCATCTTTAGCTCATAGAATTATTTGACCTTACTGTTGTAGTACTTTTCTGACAAGTACTCCTTCTCGAAAATCCTCTTGAACTCATGCCAACTCAAGTCCTCCATCCTGATGTCTCTATCTCGCTTAACATCTTCCATATGTCAGCGTTACCTTTCACGCTGAAGGTAGCAATTCTGACCTTCATGTTTTCTATGTTCTCATGCAACTCATGAACTTGTTCATCCCAAGTATCTAAGGCTCTGCATCTTCTGGCTTCTTCAATTCTCCATCAAAAGTAGGTGGCTTAGATTTCTTAAACCCATCTAGAATGTATCCCATATCACTCCTCCTATAAGGATGATAACGATCACAATCATGATTCCTGTCAGAATCATAACTAGAATAATACATGTATCAATCACCTCTCCTATCTGGAGTATCCAACAACCTTCCATCTCTCACTGTTCCATCTTTATCTGACCTGTGACCACCATGAGACCTATTGCCATATGCCCCATTAGTTCTTTCTTCCCGTCCATGGCTAACCTAAAGTGGTCCTTGTCGCTTCAATTATGACAAACTTTGGAGTATTGCATTAACCTCGACTTGTTTCTCTTGTGCTTGCATGATTTTTTTATTGCCTGCCTTATAACTCCTTATTTCTTCCTCATGTTTCTCAATGTGTCTGTCAAGTCAGAAGAGTTCCCAACACCATGCTTCTTATCTAATTCATAGGGAAAATATTTGTATTCTACCATCTTGGTAGTCATTTGATCTCTTTCTTGCAAGGCGTACTATGTCAACTAAACCAAATCACATTAAACCAATGTACCTTATCATAATTCAGGGAGGATATCACATATGGAAGATCAACCAATTAGCATATTACATGTATAACATAATCATGACAACATATATACATATAATACATAAGCATATAACCATGTAACCATCAATGTAGGTAGAGTCAATCATCAATGCATGATCATGTCAACTACACATACCATGAACTCATGCATGACAAAAACAACCATACCAATGAAGAATGACAATACACAAACATAAACAACATGTAACCAATCATACACTCATGACGACACACTTCACAACAACAACATCCTATTTCACATGGCGACATCACTACAATCATGACCGACACCATGCATGTGCATCAAGCATATATACCAAAAGGATGATTAACATACGTGCAATTTACATGAATGCATGATCAATATAGACCGCCCTTCCAGCCCAAGGGGTGAACCATGCTCTAATACCACTCTGTAACACCCTCCTCCCACATCTACCGAAGTAACTAGCCAACCGAGGTAAACATGTGACGAGAGGATACTATGATGGGATTCAACCTCCTATGTGACCTTAAGGAAGTGTAATGGATGGAAGCATGACATACAAACCTTCCACATTAGCAAAAGGACTCCCAATAACCTTTCCAACAATTCCGAGAACTAGCCACCAGGTCCCACTGAGTTTTTAGACCAATTAACTCTTGAAATCTCCCATGCTATGGGAATGCTAGCATCCAAAGGGCTCTAGATGCTCCCACAACATGGCATGCCAATGTTTAGACACTATTTTTCTCAATGTTGTGCCACCATCCCTAGGATTTGAGCCACTTTTTCAAGCTCAAAACCCAAGTCATAGACTAGAATTAAATGACACCTTCATAACAGAAATATCACAAGGAATGATGTTACAAATGCAATTACTTGAACAAGGGCTTAACTAGACCCTTACTAGCCATGAAATGCGTTTCATCAAACATATCACAAACATGTAATCTAAAGTTGAAAATAATAGATTTAAGCATAAGGTCTCATACTTATCTGAGAATCTCCTAGAAGCATTGTTCCCTTATATCATTAGTTGCATTATCATTTTTTAGTTCATAGTTACATTGTTCATTCATTTACAAATCAAAACATGAGGAAATCCATAAATCATCATTGTCATAATACATGCTTATAACCAACATAATGAAAACATAAATATCAACGATACATCAGCCATAAAATTCACATATAAACTAGTACATTTATACATAAGATATAAAGGAGAGAACCTCTCATTAATGAATGTAAAAGCCAACCAAAGATGGGACTACCACATTCCACCTGACCATAGAATGGCTGATCCAGTTCTCTCTTTAGCCATTCACCCCCGTGCCGTATTCCAAGCATGAATTTGGGACACAAACCAAAAGAACCAACCAGGGCATCCCAATGCTAAACCACCTCATCCTCGTCAATAGAAACCAGGCTTTACCATAATCCATCCCAAATCACTGGGCCAACATAATAAACATGTAATAACAGGCTTTACCATGATCTATGCTAGATCACTAGGCCAAAATAAGCATGGATGCCTTCGGATTTCTCCACCTACACCGTGAGGAATTTTCTTGTCTCCTAGTCTCTTAGGCTTTATTGCAATCCACAATCCAATCCAAGGATCACTAGGCCCTAAAATGAGACACCACCCTCTAGGATTTACCATATATCTCTCCATTCACCATCAAGGATTTCTAGGAGTAATCAAGGAAAAACACCTCTTGGCTTTACTGTATATCCCACTATTCACCGACAAGGATTCCTAGGCCCACTAAGGCAACATAAAATCTATATTTATTACAAATGATAGTCTGGTTTAGGGTTACTATGCTATGTGTTCTATTATTTGGATATCCACCTCACTGACCTTCAAATCCATTCGACAATCCAACTCAACCAAAACATGAGAACCCCATCACACCATGATTATCCGAAAATGGAAAGGCTAGGATGAAAACACTATCACACCTAGAAAAACCAATGCCATAATAGCAAAATAACCACATGCAATACCATTCATGGAAAATATAGGAAGGAAAACACACATGCAAATAAATACTTGTGAAGAGTCCTGTTGTAGATGTTTGGTCGTGCTCTTCCTTACTTGCTCCTTTCTTCCTCTTGCCTTCTTTTCCTTCCTTGATCCAGTGCCAAAGTGCTCCAAGAAAAATCTGTGTCAAAGGGAGAGAGAAAGAGAGAGAGAATAATGACAAAGCTCCAGAACTGACTCGACAAAAGGTACCAACTGATCCTCATAATCCTTTTTATCAATTAGGCCTATCTTTTTCTTCATTTTCCATTATTTTCCTTCATTCTACTCCTCACATGCAACTTGTGACCTTTAACCTTCCTTTTCTCCCAATTTCCACTATTTTAAAAAATAAATGTGACACAAATGACATTTTGCCTTTCCAAAGCCTTAGCCATTTCCTTTTCCAATTTTCTTAGCCATAATAAACGAACTCAACACCCACACTAGGATGCCCTGCCCAACATTCAGCTTGGAATAAGTGTCCCATCAATTGTGGTTATTATTTTTCCTTTATTAGCTTTTATTACATGGAATTTTCACGAGGGTTGTTACACTCCACATGGGGTGTTTCCCTTTTTTCCTATAGTTATGATTGTTCCATAGATTTTTTCAAGTTGTTCCTTTGGATTGGGTGTTTCCTTGACATGAATCACAATCTGAGAGGATTTATTTTGTTGAGATATTTCCTTTTCTCTAGGCCTTTGTCTCCTTAATTTTTGACGCTCTAATTTAACTATTGGTTCTTTTTTCTAGGTTTGGTTGTTGCCCCCTGATCCGGATTTAAACAGGAACGCAACAAATTACAGAGATAACCATATACAAAAATATGCAGCGGAAATAATACTTCATTTCATTAATGGAAAATACTGAAATATGCTTACAATCAGAAATGGAAATAAACTAGCTAGGGCGATGGTAGCTATCTCTGAGAAGAGATGTGTGGGCTACATGCCTCTGAACTGACTTACAATGAAGCTCGAAGGCCTATTTATTGTTGAGAAACAATGAAAAACCCTTAACATTCCAAAACCTAACCCTAGGAGATGAAACGCCAAACTGTGGGCCCCGTTTGGGGGTAAGTTGGTACATCAACTTCTCGGGGTCGTAACATTAGCATATGATCTCCGTTTGACGCGTACAATAGCTCATTAGAAAGATCTATTCGAGCACTATCATTGTTGGAACGGCAACACTGGTCCATGTTCATGGACCCGTGTTGCCCCTGGGATCCCAAAAAACGTCGTTTAGGGCCTCAAAATGGCTCTGGAAGTTCAGGACCCGAAAAACTGCTAAAAATAGTAAGTTGTGCTACAATTAAGGAAACTGAAAATGCTGAGAAAGACAATGGTGGGGGTCCAGGTGGGCTTGGCAGGTGGCCACCAATATCCACCTGGATCATTCCTCCCCCCTTAGGAAGCAATGGTCCCCATTGCGTTGAGCTCCCCCATGAGATGAGGAAACTTCTGCTGAACCTGTTCCCTGGTGAACCACTTGCCCTGCTGAAGGAGTTGGCCTGCTTTGACAACTCGGTACAGTTGGATATTCTGTTGGCGGGGGTTCTTGATCTGTGTGTCCATGATCCGATCAGTTGCAGCTTGTTTCATGCAATCTGGATTTAGTTCTGT
>APFE030091296.1:1112-136087 GCA_000404065.3 Pinus taeda
GCTCAAAAATAAGTGTACATGTCTAGATAGAGTCTGTGTTCTCTGTACATCTGAGACACATGTCTCTCAAAAAAATATACAGAAAGTAAAGCCTAGGAGTCTAATCACGGTGGTGCTCATGATAGCACGTCACCGCGTGCACCAATCATCTCAATAAATGATGAACGCGAGTCGGCACCCCCACTGTGTTCCTATGGTATGCAAAAGGCACGTCCGCCAATCTAGTGTAACCCGGAATCCCTTGGGTAAGTCCCTCGAGATTCTGCACCAGCTCTTCCCCCACGACACCCCCTGCCTGAGGGTCAGCTACGGGTTGGCCCCACCGCACTACAAGAGGCAAGTCGGTTGGTCGCTCTAGGCCAAAATCTGCATATACATACAACCGTCATCAGAACAGGCATGTATTAAAAAGAAAAAAAATGAAAATACATAAAACATAAAAAATGAAGAGATCATACCTAACTCCTCATCCCATTCCTCTCCCTCTGGTAGTGGGAGGTCTGGGTCCCCCATGAAATTGGTCCCCTCGTATGGCCAATCCTCTAACATGATCAGCTGATGGCGAAGCCATATGAAGAATTCGGGCCGCCAAGACATCTGCTAGCCCCCTCCTCCTCTGGGCATTAATGCTGCCCAGCGAGCCATCCTAGGCTCTCGTGGCAATGGATCAGCCACTACAGCTCGCTGGATCTAGAAAAGCGGTAATCGTTCCAAGAAGAACGACACCACAATTGAGCCATACATGAACTATTTCACTCCTGCGCGCTTACAATTTGTAAGCTGCCTTTTGATGTTGGTAGTCACCGCTGTAGCCCAATCAAAGATGGTGGGGCTGAGGCATTCTATCGCTAGTAACAGATGATTCTTGCTCACCTCATGGGGCACCTTTACCCCAGCTGCACGCGTGATGGTGAACAATATCGCCTTGAGAACCAAGTCCTGGATGGTATTAATAACCACCTTGGCACTGTTTCTCCCAAATTGTGCCTCTGGACACACTCGGGCCTTTATTTCACCTACCTACTCTCCAGAAGGTCTACTTCCAGTCAAAATGGGGCTCGCCCCTCTCCGTGAAAGCCCAGTAAAGAAATATACATCAGAAACCTCCAGCTCTAAGGTTTGGCCCCGTAAGCGAAATACTTGGTCATCCACATCCCAAGCATCAATTATGAACTGCAATAACTCAGGCTGAGATTTCATATAAGATGTGAGGAAGAAATTCTTGAGGCCACAGTCCCTCAAAGCGTTCATACACCCCTCATCCTTGATGGCCAAGGCGTCCACGACATCATGTTCCCGTTCTTTCCATTCCACCACCATTTTTGCTTGTTTCCTGCACCCACAAGGATGAATAAATCATTATTAAAACCCTGGTAAGTTTACAAACCGGAAAAAAATCAAATGCAATGGGATTTCCATGTAAAAAAATTGGGTCGCGCGGTTAGCGCGATTGTTTCTAAAACAGACGCGCTAATAGCGTGGCCCCTTTAGGAAAATCACCCCATTACCGCGGGTCCGTGACGGATACCCGTGCTAATGGGGCGCAACCCTAAATTTTGAAATCCTCCTTGCAGAGTCTCAATCAGGAGACAAAATGCATAAAAAGCGTATGGAAATGAAGCTAAGGGAAACGCCTCTTACATGGAGCCAACGAAATCTCGAATGGTTGCACGGATTGGCTGTAATCACCACCTGAAGTTCGCTCCCCAAACAGACCACTACTACTATTCAAGAGGTAAAAAGTAAAAGTAATTTTATTTTTTACATTTTCACCATATTTATAGACTTTTTGACTTATTTTTAGGTTTTAAAAGGTTATGTTTTGAATATTTTAATATATTTTTGGTCAAGAACGGATTTTATGCTTGCTTCTTGTGTAGCGGCAGGTCTTCTACTCAACTTTGATGGTGAAACGAGTTGTATTTTATCGGACTCGGTAAATACACAAAAAAGTCACTATGGAGTCATCTTTCAGCTCTTTTCTGACTCGCTAAACATGAAAGGATTGCCGCGTTGTTCCTCTTGACTCGTTAAACATAAATAAGAGGCGGTCGTCTTTAAACTCCTTTTCAACCGTATAAAAAATGAAAAGATCGTCGGGCCTTTATTGTTTCAGGTTCGTTAATGGTAACGAAACGACGTGATATCGATCGCTTTTTTACTTTTTCGGGTCGGTGTCACTACTTACGAAAAGTACTCCTCGGTCGTAATGGCCGAGCAGTTCTTTCGAGCATGGTTTTATACTTTTTCGAGCTCGAGAGACAACTTTACGAAAAAGGGCACCCCTGGAGTTTGCTTTTTGTTGTCTTTTCAAACTCTCTAAACATGAAAAGACGTCGAGTTTTTCCTTTGTCAGACTCGTTAAAACTTTAATGACATCGGGTTTCGTCGTGATGACACCTCTCAAGCACATGCTATCCCCGTCAAGCTTGCCAAAAATAACCGGGGTACTCGCCAGAAATGGTGGGGAAATAAAGGAACCATAATCATCGTCGTCGGCAGTATGTCACTCTTGAACATGGCACTTGTCTGCATTCGTGTCTGGGTGGGGACATCTCATCTTGTTTCACACTTGCCTCTGTGGGTTTGGGTTATCCTATTTGACCATTCATCTGCTCATTGCCTTGTCGTCATGACCCCTGATCATTTGACATCAAATACTGCCAAATCCGTTGTTGTTCCGCCGATATGTTCAAGAGAAGTTGACCTCTGCAGAATACTCAACCTCCCTCTGATATCTCACGCAAAACATGTTATCCCTCTCTGTCTCGCGTCGATGATGTGGGAAAAATTATGGCCCACCTTCGATCAAGATCACTTCCTGTCGACTTCAGCTCATTATCCAAGAAGATGACCTAGAGACTCCCTTCAGGTGCCTTAGGGCCTGCATGCCTCATTGGCAGGTTCTTCGTGTTCGACGCGAGGTCTTCATCATTGGCCTCCGATCGAATGATTCTACGGGTGTTCGACACCGGCTCATTGATTCGCACGCCGTGGATTGTACCTATAATACCTTGCGGACCATCGTCATTATTGGTGGTACCTCTCACGTCTGTTAATAGTTTTCATCATTGACTGGTAATCAGACGATGTTCATGCATGTTCGACTTCGACTCCTGTATTCACATGTTTGAACTTGTACTGTGTTCGGGTCGAGTTGGAGCGCAAGACCCCAGATTGTGCATATTGAAATCCGGGTTTCATTTTGTGGATTATTGTAATCATTACATGTCTCATTTATTGGATGGCTGCGACCATACCTGAGTCCATTCATTGATCCTAATCGGATGGCTGCGTCCGTACCTGGGATCCAGTTTTTATATATACTCTGTTACGGATGGCTGCGCCCATACCACATATATCATGTACTTGAGATATCAGTTGTACTTCTTTACGCAAGTTCTCCGGCGGCTGTGTTTTCAGTCACACATGTTCTTGTAAAGCATTTCACCCCTCTCTCTCTCGGGCCTCATGCTTTAGGGGGCATCTGTTACACAGTAATTTGTCACCGTTTGTCTCCTGCACCTTGGAGGACTCATTCTGGGACTTGTGAGAAGTGACAAGACTTGAAACCACTTGCATCATTCCCCCCTGAATATGAGCTTCACATGCCTTGAAGACATCTCCTGCAGCTTGCCCATAAAAATAGCCCTTTTTACATTAGCGCGGGTTCACTGTGTTCTTCCCGTGCCAATGGGGAAAATCCTACAAAGAGGGCGCGCTATTAGCACTCTGTCCCAGAGTCGCAATCGCGCCAACCTATTTGGGCAAAGTTTTTAACCAATCAACTTCGAAAGTTCTCTCCAACTCATTCACCAACTGAATCTATGTTAGGTGAGGATGGTTTGGCTTCGAATCTCCTTGAATGGGAAGTAGTTTGCCACCATTCCATGGAAGTTTCCAAGTGATGAAGCCAAATCATGATTGTTGTGATTGATCTATCTCTTCCTTTTTTCATCTATAAAAGTTGCTCCTGCCTTGAGCAAGCTAGTGCAGTGGTAGGTTAATTATCTGTGCCTGAAAGAAGGTATCAAGAGATTAGAGTTGCAAGAGCCTTCTTGTGTCCATAGCTTAACCTAAGTGAGGAGATCTTGTCACCAAAGAGAGAGAGGCTGTCCTCATCCCTTCAAGCTTTGCAAGACTTGTGTAGCTGATCACCCAGCCAAAGGAGGACTTGACGTCAGGACGCTGGTTGCATTCTCCTTTGTTGATTATTAATAATAGATGACTATCATTATGGTTCCATTCTCATTGTTGTAATGATTAATGTTGAATTATGTCCTTCCTAACTGATGTATAATTGCATTTATTAGATTTCACGCTTGTGTTTGTGTTGTTCCCTTTGTGTATAGGTGTCCATTCACAAGGATAGTGGAGGATTGTGACCGGCCAAAGCAAAGGAGCGTGGGCGAAGTCTCTTCTACGAAAAAAAGCGTTGGAACCCAAGTAGGTCTTCATCACCTACCTTTTATTTGCAATTAGGGACTTGCGTGATAGCATTGTTTGATTGTTGCTAGACCCGTTCTGGGCTAGTAGGGATCGCCTCTATCCGTAGAGGGGATTTACCTCTCCAATAGGGCATATAGCAGTAGGTCTCAATTAGGATACATGTTTGACAGGGATGGCACAATCAGAAATGGTAGGTTCTTGGATATACCTGACAAGAGGGGTAATAACCGTGGGTTCCATTCTAGTTCTAGTTCAAAGGGACAACATCGTCATCACCATCACCATCTTTATAGGAGGAATGAGAAGTATTACTTTCCAATTGAGTTCAAGAAATCAAAGATTCCTACATTTGATGGAGAAATGAAGAAGTCATAGGATGCAAAAGCTTTGTTACTTGGGATGAATAAGTTTTTTTTATTTTATTACATGACTACTTAGAGAACATGAAATTCGGGATAACTACCTTTATTCTTAAAGGAAAAGCAAACTTTTGGTGCGAATATGTAAAGAATTTCAGAGGCATTTGGGAAGAGGAGTTGACTTGGAGTAAGTTCGAGAGACTTTTTAGGAAGAAGTATCTATCTGAGAGATATTATGATGACAGGCAAAAGATATTCTATGAGTTTAAGATGGGATATATGACTGATGAGGAGTATACTAGCAGATTATTGGAGTTGTTGAGATATGTGCCTTATCATAAGGAGGAGAAAGAAAAGATTCAGGATTCATTAGTGGGTTATCATTGTGATTTAAAGGCAAGATTGGGTTTGATGAGCCTAGATCGTTTGAGGAAGCCATTAGAAAGTTGAAGCACTATTATGAGGCATCAAAGCGCATGTTTGAGACGAAGCATGATTGGAAGAGCAATGGGAAGAATAAGGGAAAGTCGGTAAAGGAGAGAGGAAAACCACAAGATACAAATGATAAGGAGAATGTAGCACCACACAAGAAGTCCAATGCAACTGACAAAGGACAAGAATTTCAGTCTGAGGAGCAGAACAAGTGTGATGGTAGGAAGTCGTTACAGTGTTGGACTTATGGCAAGGATCATCGCAAGAGAGATTGTCCATGGCATCAGGGTGGTAGGCCATAGATTTACAGTGCTAAGGAAGCATAAACAATGGGGGATGTTGGACAAAGTATTCCTCAGATTTATGCAACTTTGGATAATATTCAGTCTGATCATCAGGCATCTATTATCAAGATGGAAGCTAAGCTTTATGTTCAAGTTGTTTATATTTTGATTTACCTTGGATCTAACTATAGTTATATCATTCTTGACTTGGTGGATAAGTGTGGTTTGAATAAAGAAGTGCAGGTAGAGTCTTGTTTAGGATAGTTGGCTATAGGTACTAAGAAGAGAGTTCATCACTGGGTAAGAGCTTGTGCATTTGTGTTGAATGGTATGACTACATCAACGCATATAAACGTGCTTATGTTGGGATCATACAATATGCTATTGGGTATGGATTGGTTATACATTCACAGGAATAAGGTGGATTGTTATGAAAATGCTATTGAGTGCTTGTATGGCATTGGGGAACAAAGAATCTTGCAGGGTAAGAAGAAGATGACATCAGTTAAAATCATTACAACTATGCAAGAAAAGTGTAGTCAGAGGAAAGGATCTGTATTGTTTGCAGTTCATATTTCTAATGATAAAGGTAAGGATGTTGAGGATGTTGAGGTCTTGAAGAGGTACCCTATTTTGCAGAATTTTCAGGATGTATTCCCTGCAAAGATCTCAAAGTTATCACCTCATAGGGAAGTGAACTTTTCTATTGATTTGATGCCTGGAGAAGCACCAAAATCAAAGGCACCTTACAAGATGAACACTCTAAACTTAGTGGAACTAAAGTTGCAGTTGAAGGAAATGCTTGGCAAGGGATACATTAGGTCAAGTGTGTCACCATGGGGTGCACCAATATTGTTTGTGAAGAATAAAGACAATATTATTAGGTTATGTATTGATTACATGCAAATTATGTATTTATTACATGGATGACTTATTGTGGGAGTAGTTGAGGGCTCAGATCAAAATAACAAGTGTTTAGCTTAGGTGTTGGCCACCTGGGGTGGTTACTCAACCTCTGAGTGACCTGTAGCCTTATAACATGTGTTGAGTTGTCAGTTTGTCTTTTGCAGTCGGCCCCACTTCCTTAATGGAACCTAAGAGGTCAGGTCATGTCATAGTAGCTCCTCCTCTCATGTTTACCCTAGCAAGGTAGTGAAATTGGGTAGATATGGGAAGGGTGGTTACATTGGATGACCTGAATAAGGGTTGACACGAAACTCCTTCATTATCAATCTCTTTAGTTTATCAGTATTTGATACATAAATTTTGTTTTTGAATTTGATTAGGCCATCATCAATGAGGTGATATTCCTCATCCTCTCTACCTTGCAACATTTTTTCTCTCACTTGCTGATATTTTTCATCTTGCTACCCAACACTTTTGACCCATTCTACTAGGTTTGTTTGATAAGAACTTAGAACTGCCAAGTGATTCACTTGAATTCTTCTACTTAAATCATCGTCAACCCTATTTTCATTTCCCTTTATATACTTGATTTCAAAGTTAAATTCATTGAGCATGGCCAACCATCTTACTTGCCTAACATTCAACTTGGGTTGCCCAAACAAATACTTGAGTATACTATAGTCTATCATAAGAGTAAATTTTCTATCAAGCAGTTATTTCCTCCACATTTTAATAGCTTGAATGATGGCAGTTAACTCTAAGTCATGATTTACATAATTCACCTCATGTTCATTTAATTTCCCAGACTCATCATACACTACTTACCCTCCTTGTATTAAGACTCCACCAGTCCCTCCTTACATGCATCTGTGCACACTACAAAATCCTTGTCATGATTTGCAACTCTCAACACTAGTGCATTTGTGAGCAATTGTTTCAATTTATCAAAGCTTGTTGCACACCAACTTGTCCACTCAAACTTATTTCCTTTGATAGGATGGTCTATCTTTGAGAAATTATTGATAAATTTCCTGTAATAACCTGATAATGCCATGATTATCTAACCTCATTATCATTCTTTGGTGTTGGCCACTCCACTATGGCTTTGATCTTTTCAAGATCAACATATATCCCTTCCCCATAGACAATATGCCCCAAATAATGTATTTGTGACTGGAAGGAGTCACTTTTGTTGAGTTTTGTATAGAGTTGGTGCTCCCTCAACAATTGTAACATTGTGACCAAATGTATTTCATGATATTCATATATATTTTTAGTACATCAATATGTCATCAACAAATACAATGCCAAATTTGTCCAAATAAGGACAAAAAACGATGTTCATTAAGCACATGAACGTGACAGGGGCATTATTAAGCCCAAATGGTACCACTGCGAACTTTTAATGACCATACCTTGTCCTAAAGGCAGTCTCGTGAATGTCCTATTCCTTGATCCTTGGTGATATCTTGACCTTAAATTAATCTTGGAGAACACTACTGCTTCTCTCAACTGGTTGAAAAGGTCATCGATCCTTGGAAATGGGTACCTATTCTTTATGGTCGCCTTGTTTAAATTTTGGTAGTCAATGCATAATCTTTGGCTTACATCTTTCTTCTTTACAAAGAGCAAAGATTATCCCCATGGATACACATTCGACCTTATGTAGCCTTTGTCCAACATCGCTTTTAGCTGCAATTTTAATTCAACTAACTTAGGGTTACTCATCCTATATGCTACCTTGGATGTTGGTGTTGCACCTGACACTAATTCTATAGAGAAATATACCACGTGTGAGGAGGTAATCCAAGAACCTCCTTTGGGAAGACATCTACATATTGTTGCAGAATAGGGCACCTTCTTAGTAGCTCTCTTTCCTTGTTGTCAACATTGTTTCCAACCTCCTCATCGCTTAGGATTGCACTACAAACAATGTGCATCCCTTCTTTCTACTGCGCTTGGCTTGCATGGATGTGATCATCCTCACTAAAGTGGGATTTTTCCTACCCTGCAGAATTCTACTCTCTCATTTCTCATATAAGCATTCAATTTTATTCTTGTAACAATCCACTTTAGTTCTGTGCAAGTGCAACCAATCCATTCACAACAATATACTATATGCACCCAATGGAAATATATTAAGATTAGCTTTCATGGGCATTCCACTAAGCTCCGATGCATATGACCTTACCCAATGATTGATATTCCTTTTTGTCCCAGTTGCTAACTGAACTAGCCATGGTTTTGGATGCAATTCTTTGACTAGATTGCATTTGTCCACAAGCTCTGGCTGACATAGCTATAATTAGAACCTAGATCAATTAAAATCTAAATAACTTGATCATGTAACTTACCTTGCATCTCAATGATGGATGCGTATTGGTCTGTCTGGTAGTTTTCCACTATTGCATAAATTCTAGGCATGCTCCAAGCCACCTCACCCACTAGGCAAGCCTCTTGTGCATTGCAAATATTCGGTCCAACATTTTGCTGATGTAGAAAGTCCCTTTTTTGTGGTTTTCACCACATGTCCAACATTTAAGTGCCTCTTGGCCTTCAAACTGGGGTTTCCCTACTGCTAACGATTATAGGTTTTCCTAACAACAACATTAAATTTCTATTGAAACTACCTTGCAAGAGTTGGGTACTTTCCTTCCTTTTTTTATATCTTTTCTTAGGCCAATCCTTCTTATTCCTAGCGTTGCTCTTTGCTCACCAATTATCTATGATCTCTGACCTGCATTTTTCTTGCTCATAATAGTGCTTTAGCTTCTTGATGACATCTTTTAGAGTTTGGGGTTCTAACAATTTAGTTTTATCTCTGAAGGTCATAGGCAATCCACTAATGAACCTCTGAATTTTAACTTTTTCGTCCTTGAAATATGGCACATACCTCCATAGTTCTAAAAACGTGGTGAACTATTCATCATCAATTAATTGACCCATCTTGAGTTCATAAAACTATTTTGCCTTGCCATCATAATAATCTCCAGACATGTACTGCTCTCTAAAGAGCTTTTCAAATTCATCCCAAGTCAATTCTTTCTCACTAATGCCTCTAACATTCTTCAATTCTTCCCACCATATGTCTACTTTTTTCCTTCAAGCTATATGTGGCAATTCTAACTTTCATATTTTTCGAATAATAATGGATTCTAAAAAACTTCTTCATACCTAGCAACCAAGCTTATGCTTCCTATCCCTTTTTTAACTCCCCATCAAATGTGGGTGGCTTAGATTTCTTAAATTCTTCAGGCATGTATTATTTTCCCTTGCTTTCAGAATGAGGTTAGTGGTGATGATGTGAATGATAGTGGTGTAGCTTGGTAGTAAAATAAATGGTCTATTAGAATGGTGCACATGAATGTTGGTCCCTCCCTTGTAGTGCTTAAAGGTGTATTTCTAGGCATGGTATCCTCACTTTCATGCTTATGCCTTTTTCGGGACTCACTACCATCTGCCCCATTTGTTTTTTCTTTTGACCTCTGAGGGCTTCTCCTATCCCCATGACTGGCCCTCACCTCAGGTTTCCTATGCATTTGCAAATCTAAGAGACTTTGCAAAATGGATACATACATCTTTAGTTTCCTTGCTTGAGCTCTTACCAACCTCTCATTGTCTACTTTGAAGCTTCTAACTTCAGCTCTCAGGATTCTTAAGGTGTCCAACCAATCTAGAGAGTAGTTACATTCCCCTTGGTCAACTAATCTTTCCTCTTCATTAGCCCTGATCCCTTCATTCCCATGATATGATTGGTAAGAGCTATATTGAACCATTCTGGTCCTCATTCTATACTTGTATTTGTCTTATGCTTCTTGTGAAGTGTTGTCAATTCGTACACATTATTAGAGGATATAATTAACTAAATAAATAAACACAAATATGGCCATGAATGGTATACTCATGGAGTTGTCACAACAATCTTCCTGCAAGGCGGACCCATGTTAGCACATGACTACTAAACAAAGCACAAGTCACTAGCTGTAATATAAAATATTGTAAAACTTCACAATTCACCATAGTTATTAATCTTTTCTATCATGCCAACTATTAAATCTTTTTGTTGTTCTAAACACATCACAGGGTGAATATTACCAATCAAGACTGTTATGGCCGAATTTTAACACCTAAATAATTTGTCTAGTTAATTTATGAAAAGTATCACTTACCCATGGTAGAGCCCATCTCGTCTAAGTGTTGAAACGGAAGGCTTTGATACCACTCTATAACATATCCAACCCCTCAAGTGTTTTTTTGTTTTTGTTTTTTGAGCTTCATAACCATAGCCGTGAGCCTTACATGATTAGATACATGTTTGCTTACACACACACACACACACACACACACACACACACTTTTATTGATCTGCTGAAATCCAACGACCATCGCTCAATCCCTCTTTGTAATCTTAGCTCTACTTATGCTTCTCGAGTGGGTCCTCCTGGACACATCACCCCACTTACCCTCTCCCGGTGATTCCATAAGAGCTCCCATTATTACCCATTGGGGCATGTTTGTATGGCTTACATGTTTAGTGGGACAACATTGCCACATCCCCATTGGTTTCCTGGCTACTGACTACTGCCGTAGCCTGCCCATGTCACCCGAACCTTCTTATCCTAGCGTTGCCTTTTACCGCACCTCTCAATACCTTTGGGTCATCCTGTTGGGATGACCTATCAGGTGGGACAATCTCCCCCCAATCAGAGTGCATGTTTCATTGACGAGACTAGCTTACACAATCCTGCTACCTTCCTCTTGGCACATACATCCTAACCACCCTTTTTATTTTTGAGGTGAAACTTTCAGGGTGACGTCAAGTAACGTCATCTCGCACCTACATTCCCGGTACTTCTGCCCAAACACCTTGTCCATTTCCCTTTAATTTCCAGGACACGTCATCCTGATCCCTTCACCCTACTCCCTTCTACCTACGTGCATGAGAACGCTATGGAGTAAACCTCCCAGGTTGGCCTGTCAAGTGGGTTTGGTACCTATCCAATAGCATAACTCCTGGGTTGGTGTGTTAATCCACCAGGCCTACCTATTACGTCACCTATCTCTTTACCAAAGGCATTACCGGGCGGCTGACATGTTCGCCAACACATTCCGCCCTTATGGCAGTCTGCCCCTTCTCCTTTCGGTGCAAGTTAAATCTCTGTACTAAGGGCATTAGGTGCGTTGTCCTATGGGTGACACCTCCAACCAATGGTAGGACCACTAGGCCTATGTGTCAGCTAATTCATCCTGGTTGAAATAATCCTTGTCAATCCTTCTGCTTCGCAATACAAAATTTCGGGTACTAATTCTAGGCCATATCCGTGTCCTTCTGTAATACCCCACCCTACATTTACCCACTTTGACTTGCTTACCAAGGTAAAGATGAGACGAGAGTTACTATGCATGAATCGATTTCCAAGATGCACTTATGGAAAATGGGTCCACATGTCCATAAATGACTATAAACACCCAGTGACACATAATCACACTATTATCATCCTAACTTGACCCAACACTATTACCCTTCAGTTTAGTTTTCTTAAATTTAACACAACTTTCTATTTTTGGCAGTTTTTCAGGTTCTAAACTTTTGAGGCCATTTTGAGGGCCTAAACAACATTTTCAAGGAAACAAAGAGAATAGAAAAGTGCCAATTTTTTTTTGAGAATATTATTTTCATTCTCCTCATGCAAATGTTCGAAATGAGGTATTGTGATAATCAAACAAAGATTGTATGCCAAAGTTACGACCTCGGGAAGTTTAAGGGCCAAATTACTCATTTATACAAACACTTTATGTACATAGTACCTTCAGGTCATAAATACATATTCGTTCATTGATTTAATAATCTCACCAAAGAATCATCAAGAAGGCTCTATCCCCTCTCTAAATAGCTACAATAACACTTGTTAGCCCATGCATTCATCAATCATTCATTATTATATCAAATCATGAGCAAGTTCCATAACTAGACCATATCATAGAACCATGCTTGTAACTAGCATATAACCAAAATAGAAACCATGACAAATCTTCCATATAATCAACATAATAACAAGTACGTGTGCACATTAATCACATTATGAAAACAACTCTTAATTACATATGCAAAATCCAACCAAGTTAGGGACTTCCACGTACCACCCAGCCATAAATTGAGTTGAACCAAATATTTTTTTTCAGCCAATCATCCCTGTGCCATATTCCAAGCATGAATCTAGGATCTCAAGGGATAAACCAAGACATAGACAACCAAGGGATCCAGAGGTTAAACCACCTCCACCCTCTTCCTATTGTGATCTCACCTAAACCAGTCCTGGGATCACAAAACCAAATCAAGATTGGATGCCTCAAAATTACTTCACCATTCCTTGAGAAATTTTCCTATCTTCACCCACCTATCGAGGGCTTCACGAAGAAAACCATTTCAACCCCCAACCCTTGGGAATTTTCCTGAGACCACCTCACTTGGATCCAAAAACCTTCCGACAATCCAAAGCTTAACCAATAATGAATCCCATCACACCATGGTTATCCAAGAAATGACAAGGTAAGGCTGAAACCACTTTCAAAGCAGACAAAACCCATGCCAATGACATCAAATGAACCAAATACACAAATGCATGTACCATGCATTCACAAGTCAGCTAGGAAACCACACATGCAACCTGTTACCTACAAAATCCTCTTGTTGAAGCTGTTTAATCCAACCTTCCTCGCTTATCCTTTTCTTTCCTTGTCCTTAATTTTGCTCTCTTTTCTCCAATGCTAGAATGCTCCAAGAATGCTCTAAGTGTGCAATAGTATGAGAGTGTGAGAGAGTGAATTATCAAAAGATGTGAACTGATCCTCAAAATCATTTTATCATTGAGGCCTCTATTTTCTTCATTTTCCTTAATTTTCCTCTAACTTCCTCTTCATGCAAATATGTGTCTCTTCATCTCCCTTTTCTCCCATTTTCCTTTTTTTCATAATTTAAATGCCAATTAATGCCTCTTTTCCTTTTCCAATGCCTTTGCCAATTTCCTTAGCCGCAATAAACAATAATTGATGCCCATTATAGTGCTTGTCCAACATTCATCTTGGAATACGTGTCCCATGGCCTTGGTCTTATTTTTCCTTCATTATCCTTTATTACATGAACTTTAACTCAGGGCTGTTACAAACCCCTCCCCCGTGGGGAAACCATGTCCCCAGTGTTCTATGACACCTGTGACCAACAAAACCACTGAAAACCAAAACATACTGCCCATGGAGCTTTATAACATAGCTCTTTGCAGTATTTAGAATGACATCCTACTGAAAAGAAAAACAAACGTACCAATTATTGGATCTTTATAACATAACTCATTGTGGTATTTACAATAACAACCATACATGGATAGGTATATATATACCAAAAAGTCATTTTCCTCAATTGAAAAGTAATGAGAGATACATAGACCACATTGGATCAACCATCTCCCATGTAGTTTCTTTGGGCCCAAAGTGCTTCCACTGCACTTTAACTTGCTCGATTGCTTGGTTCTGAAGCATGAGTTGTTTCCCCTGCAATATGCACTAAGGCTCTGGCTTGAACTTTCCCTCTGGTTCCACCTGCAAGACAAACCAATCAATCACATGATCAACATCCTACACATATCTCTTAAGCAATGAAATATGGAAAACAACATCGAATTTCATTGTTGGCAGAAGTGCAAGTCTGTAGGCCACCAGTCCAATCCTCTCAAGGATCTCAAAAGGCCTGTAATATTGAGGTGATAGCTTGGCACATAGTCTTGGCCAATGATAGAACTTCTTCGCTATTGTTAGAGTCTTCTAATATCTTGGGTAACTTGAATATGGCTTGACATGAAACTCCCTCAAGATAAACTTCTTCAACTCATTATCATTTGACACATAAATCTTGTTATTAAATCTCACCAATCCATTTTCCATGAGGTGATACTTCTCATCTCTATCACCCTCATGCAACCTCTGCTTCAGTTGTCAGTACTTATCATCCTGCTTCCTTACCTTTTAGATCTATTCCTACAATTTTGTCCTATAAGAGCTCACAACTACAATATGATTTACCTGCACTCTTGATCTAGGTGGATATTGGTGGCCACTCACCTATTCCATCTAGACCCCCTAGTCAGTTTCATCTGTTTCCTTGTTCATTTCAGCATTTACTATTTTTAGCAGTTTTTCGAGTCCTAAACATCCTGAGCAGTTTTGACCCCCTAAACGATGTTTTTTGGGGTTCGCAACAGTCCTGTAGCAATAGGTATAGGCTTGTGGTGAAACTTGTAGTACTAAGAGAGACCTTTCCAACAAGGTATCGCAGGCACCAAACAGAGATAATATGACCAAGTTACAACCTTGAGAAGTTGGCTGCCCAAATAACCCCAACGGGGCCCACAAACTCTTGGTGTTACATTTCATGGGGTTAGGGTTTTGGTTGTTTAGGGTTTTATCATGTTTTCCAATAATAAATAGACCCTTGAGCCTCATTGTAACATAGTTCAGAGGCATGTAGCCGCCGCATCTCTTCTTAGAGATAAGATACCATCGATTGAGCTATCTTATTTCCATTATGTTTGTAAGCATAATTCAATATTTTTCTATTAATGAAATGAAGTGATTTTCTACTGCATCTCTGTGTTTATGATTATATTTGTAAATTGTTGCATTCTTTTTTAAGTTTAGATCAACTCTTCTACTAAGAGAATTTGCAACCTCATTCTCCTTACCCTTAATTCATAGATCTCAAAATGAAACTCATTGGGGGTAGCCAACCATCTATTGTCACTCATCAAAATAAACCTCCTGTCAAGAAGATAATGCCTCCATATATTCAAGGCATGAATAATAGCTGCCAACTCAAGATCATGAATCACATAATTCTGCTTGTGCTCATTCATTTTCCTTGAACCACAACATACCACTTGACCCTCATGCATCAGGACCCCTCCAAGTCCTCTCTTGCAAGCATATGTACAAACTAAAAATTCTTTGTCAGGATCTGCAATCTTCAAGATCAAAGCATTTGTAAGCAATTGCTTCAACTGCTCAGAATTGGCTACACATTCCTCTGTCCATTCAAAATTCTTTCCTTTTCTCTATAACGATGTAATATGATAGAGAATCCTCGAGAAGTTTCTGATGAACCTCCTGTAATAACCTGCTAACCCCATAAATAATCTCACCTCTTCCACATTCCTAGGAGCTACCCACTCCATAATAGCTTTAATATTTTCTGGGTCCACTGTTATACCTTCTATTATCGCTTATTCTAGCACTAGGAACACAAGTACTTAAGGAGATATAAAATCTTCCTAGAGATAACCTTTGGGTTGATTGTAGACCAGTGCCTAGGACATCTTAAGAGAGTGCTTAACATATTTCATAGTAGAGGCTTGTAGCACTTTAGTTATGCCACACAAATACAAATGGATTTGATCCATAACCATTCATAAAGAAACCAAATGGAATGTAGTTGATATACATGAGTACTTAGGAAATAATATTTGATTTAAGGTGGCAAAATAAGGTCTAGAGATTGCAATGATTTACTGGTTAAAACATATATAAATGGAGGGAGATAACAGAGTACTGGACCTTATGCCTCCATGCTGTTGGAATTCAAAAATCAAAACAAGTATGCACCCCGAAAAATATTTTGAAAATTTTTTTGATATGTGCCCCCAACTTGATTGTTGATGCTTATCTCTTTTAATCCCATCCATGAACCTTCTAATTGGGCTTGGAATTGAGGAATACTATTACAGGCCAAAGAAATATGCCATGTAGTCAGTTACTGGATCATGGACTTGATGAGAGAAAATTGCTGCTGCTTCGTTTTATTGAATAGTTTGCTAACCAATATCTTCTTGGTTGGGGTAACCACTGACGTTACTTGGCTCATTTTCTTTATCCCAGATGTGACTGGAGAGGGAGGGTCACTTATCTTCTTTGAGGGCTTCAATTTTAAGGCAATTGGGATCTAAAGGCCCCTTTCCCTTATCAATTAGCTTATGAGGCTTTGGGGAAGGAGTACCTTCATTTTAATCTTGCCCTCTCAATCTCTTTCTGGATGACCTCAGATAGTATTTCTTGTGTAGCTGAGCCTGCATGAGATCAATGAACTGTTTACAATAATCATCGATCTCATCATCATTCAACATTGCATCAATATACTACTCGTCTTCTTCATATGCTCTAAGTTCTTGTTCTTTATCAGAGAAAGAGGAACATAAGTTCCCCTAAATTTTATTTGCATATGGTGTCCGTTTCTCCGGATCATCTTCTATATATAAGGGAGGATGAGTGTGATCTTTCTATTCTTTCTTCTCCCCTTGCAATATATGTAGGGGAGGCCTTTTGTATTGGGAATTTAAACATGGATTAGAAGCCTATAAGTTTTTTCGGTTTATACTTTCTAATTTCATTTTTTCCAGTCTATAAAAGGGGTTCTTTATTAACCTATCCATCTCTTATATCTTCTCCTCCATGTCTTGACAATGGAGTCGTCAGAGTGTTTACAATTAAGATTCAAACAATGGAGTCGCTAGGGTGTTTATAATGAAATTCAGACAGTGGAGTTGCTAAGGTGATAGACCTCCAAGCCACACTTCCCTTGCTCACCTAAAAAAGGGAATGTAAAGATTTGTCGTACCCAGAGAAAAATATTTCAGTTTCGTTCCTTGGCAACAATGCCAAAAAGCCGTTGTAGATTTTTTTGTCACTAGGAGCACAAATACTTCAGGAGATAGAAAAGATTCCTAGAGACAACCTCTGGGTTGATTGTAGACCAGTGCCTAGGATATCTTAAGAGATTGCTTGACATATTTATGAGTAGAGGCTTACAACACTTCAGTGATGTCACATAAATACAAATGAATTTGATCCATAACCATTCATAAAGATACAAAATGGAATGCAATTGATATACACGAGTACTTAGGAAATAATGTTTGATTTAAGGTGGCCAAATAAGGTCCAGAGCTTGTAGCGATTTAGTGGTTAAAACATATGCAAATGGAGGGATATAATAGAGGATGAATCCATCATATAGGGCTTAAGACATAAGAATCCTATATATCAAGATTCAGAGAGAAATGAGAGAAAGGGAATGCTATGAACTATTGAGATGCATGGAGCACTTTTTAAAGACTTGATTTCCACCTTGAAACAGAAATTATTCACCAATGTTTCTTATTTAAATGAATCTGTATCTAAAGGGAAACACAACTAGCTGCTACTGTGACATGTAATCTGTCAAGAATTAAAAACATATATGAAAAACAGAGAGAGAAGAACATATTGACATCTAAATCAGTTGGAATCACGATAAAATTTGTATTAATCTTTTTAGGAAAACCAGAATACAACAAGCTTCAAGAAGGCCTTTATGAAAACAGGAAAGGTCCCATAGAAGAGTTGACTTTCCCAAAATTTTTAACCTTTCTTAAGTGTTTCTTCCCCCTATTTATAAGAAGAGGGGGGGATTTGAACTAAGAGTTACAAAATATCCCAGATCAAGCTCTAATTGTTTGATAGACTAACTGTCTTGGCGTGTGAAGGCTTCTGCCCACAATGATTTGATTCCATTCTTTAAAACATAGAAATTACAAAATAATAAGAAAAAGGAAAACATAATGATGATGGGAGGAAAAAAATCTCTTGGACGCCCCTGTTATGGCCATTGCTCATGGCAAGTCTTTGCCTTAATGATCCAGCTAGTCCGCTTGTCGCTTTCACCTTAACTGTATGGCTTCACTGCTCTTTGGAGTTGGTAGCGATTAACTGCACTAACTTGTCTCAGAGTGGAAGCAGAGATCGATTTGGCAGTCCTGCATTGTATGACTAAGTGGAGCTCCATGATGAGGCATTAAGTCTTCTCTGAGCCCCATCTTGATTTACCGCCACTCAATGATTTCATTTAATACTGTAGCTGCCGACCCATACACCTTCAAAGCTCTGTACGATGTTATCAAAATTCAAAATGCCTCATATTATAACCATGGTGTGATATAAGGGATTCTCCAATATGGGCATTTAACACTGCAAAACATTGTGAAACAACGAGTTCTGATCCCCTTTTGCTTTGAGCCCTTTCAGTACTTTTTCATCATATGACCGGGTGCTTAGCCAAATATCAAATCTCGACAAATCAAGACTTCACACTAAACATGCTTCATGGAACAACGAACACTGATCACCTTTTCTACTTAACTCTTGGTTCTTCGGCTCATCTTGTCACCATAGGCCAACTCCTATATTGGAGTCCCCCAATTGAAGGTTTTCAATCGATGATTTCATTATGGAGTGATGCGTTGTTTCACTGATCACCAATTTTCGATCACCCTCTATGCTAAGCCCTAGGGGAAATACATCTTGAAACTCCTATAAGATAGGGTATCTCTTGAAGACTTCCACATCCTCAACATCCTTATCCTTGTCACTAGAAACATGCATTGAAAACAATACATACCCTTTCCTACAACTGCACTTAGCCTCTATAGTTGTAACCATCCTCACACTCAATAGCCTTGTTATAACAATCCACTGTGGTCTTGTGAAGGTACAACCAATACATACCCAAAAGAATGTTGTATGATCCCAAAGGAAACACATTTATATGTGCTAATGTAGGCACACCATTAAGATCAAATGCACGAGATCTCACCCAATGATGAAATATTTTCTTGGTCCTTGTAGCCAACTACACCAACTAAGATTTTGCATGCACTTCTTTTCTCAAGCAACACTTATCCACCATGTCAGGACTACTATAACTATAATTATGTCCAAGATCAATCAAAATAGAAATAACTTGATCATGAAGCTTACCTTCCATCTCAATAATGGATGCCTAGTGGTATGCATTCTTGTTGTCCATTGCTGCATAAATATGAGGAATGCTATGACAAACATCCCCAACTGTCTGCACTTTCTAAGCACTGTAGATCAAAGGCCTACCACCTTGGTGTAACGAACAATCCTTCTTGTGATGATCTTTGCCACAAATCTAGCGTGACTGCAATGGTCCCCTAGCATCACCTCTATTATGCTGCTCTCTAGGTTGAGTTTCATGTCATCTGTCAACTACATTAAACTTCTTGTAAGGAGCCACATTTTCTTTCTCACCTACATCCTGAGGCCTTCCCCACTTCAGTGGCCACTTCCATTTAGCTTTCTCATTCCCCTTCAACTCACGTTTATGCTCAACTTTGCGCTTCGACTGGTCATAACAGTGCTTCAGTTCCTGATAGATTGCTCTAGTGACCAAGGGTCATCAAAATCAATTCAATATCTATATGTTGCTGGCAACCCACTTATGAATCTCTCTTAACCTTCTCATCCTTGAGGTAAGTCACATACCTCATCATCTATCATAGAACCCATATGCAACTCATAAAACTCCTTAGGTCTATCATCATAGTACTTTGATAAGTCCTTGTTCTTGAAGAGTCTCTTAAACTCATCCCAAGTCAGCTCCTCTTCTAAATTCCCATAACATTCTTCACATCTTCCCACCAAATGTCTGATTTTACTTTAAGACTAAAAGTGGCTATTTTAGATTTCACGTTCTTCGAATAATCATGCAATCTAAAGAACTTCTTCATCCAAAGCAATAATGACTATGCATCTTCTGACTTCTTCATATCTCCATCAAATGCGGGGGGCTTGACTTTCTTGAACTCCCCTAGAAAATACTCACTCCTATAAGGATGATGACAATGATGATGATGATGTCTCCTGGATGAAGAACTAGAATGAAACTTGTACATATCATTCCTCCCGTTAGGTGTATCTATGATCTTCCACCTCTGACTGTGTCCTCTCACTCCAACATGTATCCTAAACGAGACCTGCTACCTTATGCCACATTAGTATTCTCCTCTCATCCTTGACTAGCCCTCAGCTGTCCCTGTCTCTGCAACTTTGAAGAATCTATAGAATCACTGCAATAACCTCTGCCTGCTTTTCCTAAGCCCTTGCAAGTCTTTCCCGAGCCTCAATCAACCTGTCATTGTCTTCCTTGCAACTTCTAATTTTTCCCTTGAAACTCCTCAATGTGTCTGCTATGTCATGAGGGTACTCATCTCCTTACCGCTCGAGTGACTTGTAGGGAGAGTCAGGTGAACTATAATCCACCATTTTTCTCGTCATCTCTAATTGTCTTCTTCTTGCAAACATTTCATGTTAGAAAAACAAAATAGAAACATGATCAAATCACACCTCAATATATCTCAGGGGAGGCTATATCTTCTGCACAAGTAAGTCAAGATTAGCACGATACATGTATATACATATTCATATTAACATATTGACATCATGCATGATAACACTAATCTTCATAAAATGACCTCATGCACAATGGCCATAACCATGACAAGAACTAATCAACATGCACAAATGGTGAACATACAAAAAATGATATGCAAGAATAACCATAAAAAACTAGCCGATCCAGTCCAAGTGTTTGAACATAGAAGCTCTGCTACCAATCTTTAACACCCCACCACACATTTACCAGGTTTAACCTGCTCACTAGGGTAAAGATGGGATGAGAGTTACTATGCATGAACCGATTTCCAAGATGCACTTATGGAAAATAGGTACACATGTCTAGAATTGATTGCAAGCACCCAATGACACATAGTTAGACTATTATCATCCTAACTTGACTCAACACTATTACCTTTCAGTTTAGTTTCCTTAAATTTAACACAACTTTGTATTTTTGGTATTTTTTTGGGTCCTAAACATCTAAGGTTGTTTTGAGGGCTTAAATTATTTTTTTAAGGAAAATAGAGAGACCATTTTTTCTTTTCTTTTTTTGACTTACAAAATTTCTTTTGAACCTCCTCGTGGAGATCTTCAAAACAAAGTATTATGATAGTCAAACAGAGATCTATGCCAAAGTTACAACCCTAGGAAGTTGGAGGTCCAAATTACCCTTTAAAAAAAACACTTTGTGTACATAATACATGTAGGTCATAAATACATATATGTTCACTGATTCAATAAGTTCACCAGAGAATCATCAATAAATATCTATCCCCTCTCTAGCTATCTGCAATAACACTTGTTAGCCAATCCATTCATCAATCAATCATTAACATATAAAATCATGAGCAAGAACCATAGCTAGAACATAACATAGAACCATGCTTTTAACCAGTATATATCTGGAATAGGAACCATGACAAATCTTCCATATAATCAACATAATAATAAGTACATGTGCTCATTAATCACATTATGGAAACAACTCTTAATTACGTATGTAAAAACCAACCAAGTTAGGGACTTCCACATACCACCCAACTATAGATTGAGTTGAACCAAATCTCTCTTTAGCCAATCACCCCCTGTGCCATATTCTAAGCATGAATGTGGGATCTCATGGGATAAACAAAGAAATAAGCAACTAGAGGCTCTGTGGATTAAACCAGCTCCACCCTCATTCTACCATGATCTCACCTAAATTGGTCCCGAGATCACAAAATCAAACCAAGCTTGGATGTCTCAGAATTCCTTCACCATTTATTGACAATTTTTCCTATCTCCACCCACACGTCGAGGGCTTCCTAGAGAAAATCATCTCCACCCCCAAACGTTGGGAATTTTCCTGAGACCACCTTAATCGGATCTAAAACTTTCCAACTATCCAAAGCTTAACTAATAATAAATCCCATCACACCATGACTATCTAGGAAATGGCAAGGGAAGGCTGAAACCACTGCAAAACGAAGAAAAACCCATGCCAATAACAACAAATGAACCAAATATAAAAATGCATGTACCATGCATTCACAAATCAACTAGGAAAACACACATGCAACCTGCTACTTGCAAAATATTCCCGCTGAATTATCCAACCTTCATTTGTTGCCCTTCCTTTTTCTCTCCTTTCATCAATTATAGAGTGCTCTGAGGATGCTTTAAGTGTGCAAGAGTAGTGAACTGTCAAAAGTTGTGAATTACTCATAACAATCCTTTTTATCATTGAGGCCTCTATTTCTTCATTTTCCTTAATTTTCCTCCTCGTGCAAATCTATGTCTCTTCATGTCCATTTTCTCCTATTTTCCTTTATTTTCATAGCTATTAAATTGAAAAATTAATGTCTCTTTGCCTTTTCTAATGCTTTTGCCAATGCCTTTTCCAATTTCCTTAGCCATAATAAACAAGGAGTGATTCTCACTATAGTGCTTGCCCAACATTCATCTTGCAATATATGTCCGATGACCTTGGTCTTATTTAACCTTTACTATCCTTTATTATATGAACTTTAACTCGGGGCTGTTACACCTTCATCCAATCACAGCGATGGAAATGTGGACGTGCCAATAACAACTTTCTGTGATTAGGGTTCTGCCTGGTGAGGTGATAAGGATTAGTCGATCACACTATAAGCCTAAGGCTTTGCTGCTTACTGCTCACCTTACTCACCACCCTATCCATGGTTTCCTTTGCGACCTTGTTGCAATGGTTCAACAACCAGTTGAGCTAGAGTCAATGCTTTGCTAATAATTCAATGGTTATCTGAGCATTACATGTGTTATCCTCTTCCTAAGATTTCGTTAGCTCCACTCCAACGAGTTCCTATCCCCTTATCTTTTCCCAGGTAGGAATAAGGGTTTAGGCATGCTGGCGTAGGTGTTCCTGCAGCCTCACTCTGTTAAGGACCTAGAGTGAACTTTGGAAGGGCCTCCATCTTCCCTGCCACATGCCATGTGATTTATCCTCTAATGCAAGCCTACAAGTAGCTCTATGACACCACTTCGAAATCTTGAGGACATTTGGCTATTTGCAAGGATGTAGGCCACTATGTCAAAGATGAGGATGATTAACAACAATGCTAATGAGGTAGAGGTGCCCGCTACTGAGAATGCAAGGTTGACACCATCTCTGCAATCGAGTCACGGGCCTTTAGAATTAAGAGGATGATCCCTGGCATTATCACAATACCCAGTAAATGTAAAAGGCTTATAATCAACACACAGACACATACACACAACACACACACACATCAAGACCTTGTCATCAAGTGTCTCCATTTTAACCTTAATTTATTAATAAAATTTATTCTTTAATTATTACTTGCAAAAGCTTGCTCAGGCCCTTATGGATCCCATCATGCACGCATAAACACACACATATATATTAAGACCATGTCATCATGCGTCTCCCTTGTAACCCTCATCCATTAATAGAATATATTTTTTGATAATTACTTGTAAGAGTTTTGTCATGCCCTTAATAGGTAACGATTAAAAACGAAATTTGTCAAAATTTAGGGTGGTGTAAATTGACTGAAATTTATCCCCCGGACAAAGCATGTTCGAAGATATCAAAGACTATGGAGGTCTCATTCAGTGCATCACTATTCACTTTTATTGGAATTGCAGAAGCAACACAACGTAATGAATAAAGGATACAAGTATTTACTTAAATTCAATTAACAAATTATTCGAATAGTGTAAAATAGTTGACAACTAGGTGAATTATTAAGGTATGTTTGTGTAAAACTTTAGGTTTAAATTTTTTGAAGTATACAATTTTTTTAGCCCTATTATGTGTTGAAGTTGTTCAATGTAAAAACTTTAACCATGGTTATGAATTGGTGTTACTTAAATTAAGTGTAGTAAATAATTTTAATATTTTTAAATTACAAATTTTTAATCAAAAATTAATCTCACAAATTAATAAATTCAAAATTGAAACAAATTTCTTTTATATTTATAATTTTTTGAATCATATTATGTATAAAATAATAACTAATCATGAATTGTTGGGACATCTTTTGGTACTATTCATATCCAGAGTATTCTGTTGACGCATTTCGAAACATCCAGTGTTATTTCTCGTTTTATTATTATTATATATTTTGTTACAAATTAATTATATAAATCAATGTATTTAATTAAAAAATTAGAATATAATATTTAAATTTTTTGAAAAATAATTTTCATTTTTATTAAATATTTATTTAACATAATATATTTAAAACTATTATAAAATTAAAAGTAAAAACATATTTTGGAATTTTGAATTTTCCATGTGATGAATGAAATATCACATACCACATTAAAATTGCTCTACTCATCTAAGTTTTAACTATGAAACTATTTAAAATAATTAATTAAAAGTCAAACTAACTGCTTTAAAACAATTATAATACACTTTAACAAGTACAATAATTTGATAATTTGATATTAATTAAATTGCATTTTGTCTAAGTAATAGACAAAATGGCCTTTTTTGGGGCATTTTTCTGGTTAATTTTAATCAAAATCAGTAGAGATTTTTAAAAACTTAAGTTGTTTAATCTGTAGTTTTCAATTTCCCTAGGGGTTTTTGGTGTTGAATCCATTTATGCATTCAAAAATGTGTTTTAAACAACAACATATCACAATCTTGCTTGAAATTGTAAAGTTAGATTACACCATTAAATTGTAATGAGATTGTCATGCAAATGTAATAGGGTTTTAGTATTAAATTTCTTATGTACAGAGTTATTTGTTAAGTGTTCTTAAATATTATATTATATTTTGTAGGTAATTTATGTTTTTTAAAGGTATGGAGTTATTATTTTTTTCTTCAAAGGAATGAGTAGTGACATTGTATTATAATCAATATTTGGATTCAAGGCCAAAACATTTGCAAAATTCAACCTGTTCTGATATAAAATTGTTTACACTAGGCCAAAGAAAAACACCTCTATGTCCGTGTCATCTTTTACCAACTATTATAAATAGATTCCTACCGTAAACCCTATAGAATACTCCTAACAACAACATGAAATTGCAAAACATTAATCAATATTTCTAGTCGTTAGTTCATCCTCTTCCATGTTTGCTCGAGGGATTTTAAATCACTGTCCATTATTGAAGCTCTTTGAGGTAGTGCAATATATAAGGAAGTTCCTTTTATTACAGGCTATCCCATATCCCTACTCAACACTTGTAGTGTGAAACCAATGTTGCTCCTTCTATTGATGACGCCAAGGAATATTGACTCGCTTCTTCCTCTAGTTCATCATTCACTAGCATTTAATTCCATCTCTTCTAAGTCCATGGCAACAATGGTTCGTAAAAGCCAATAAACATCAAAACACTTACCTTATGTTACATATCATAGTGTCAATATTAAAAAAAGAAAAAAATCATAAAAATTAATTAAATATTTACTTTATTATTACTATTAAAAAAATTAATATATGAATTAAACATTATTATACATTTAAAAAAACATATAACAAGTTTCTTAATCATGGAGATTCTTAACTTGTAAATAGACATCATTACAATATCATGGACCAATACAATGACTTACAAATACTACATGCCCAAAAAATCATAACACATGTTCGTATAATATTTTTTGTAATTAATCAACTTAATTAAAAGGGAAAAATGGCATAATTACTTTTAAGATAAATTTTAACCATTGATATGTGACTACCACTAAATATTCCATGGAGGTTAAATCACTATCATCCACCTAAAAACGTAGTGCAACCAAAAAATAAGAAAAACTCGGGTAGCCATATAAATTAAATGGCTAGTAAATGCTGATAGGCATCAAAACACTACCTCAAGATGCATCTCACATTGCGAAGATTTTTATTTATTTATTTTTGTGGAATGAAAACTATTCAATTACTTCAAAAATCAAAGAATACATATGAGTTTATCTGTAAACACCCCAGTTACCTCAGTGGAATGTCCACTTACTATTCCAATTTCTTTGATGTTGCTAGAAAAATGGGATATATTTTTTTCTTACCTCTTACATCCAGTTTTTAGGTTTTAACCTCGTACTGAAATTACCTACATACAAATTCTAAAAACTGAAAATAATCAATGGTGAGAGCATAACACATAAAACAAATATACACAAATATTTTCCCCTGGATCCAAAAACCAGGACTACCAGATTGATTTTTCATTGTTCCTTTAAATGTTACAATACATATATATACATGTCGAAGCATCCATAACACCCAATCTATTAACCCTGGATTAGAACATAACTGTAGTTCCCTTGACTAGATCTACAAAATACCATGGACCGAAAACCACTGTGCCCAAATCCATGTGCGAAATCCATGCACACAACCATAGGTAGGTCTGCCCACTTAATTTAGGGTCCAATTTTTTTTTCCTGGGGCATTGCTACCCCCCCGTGACCCCCCCCGCTGTGCCCGATGCAATAAATGAGATTATGGGTGCCCCCCCTCTAACCCTTTGTCTTAACTACTGGGGCTAGTCATCGAAAGAATATAACACAACCCAACACATTTATCTTATCAATTCTTCTTTCAAGGATTTACATTTATTTAATTAAGTTTACCATCCTTAGTTTACACCAGAGTACCATAACTTGAATATATATATATATATATATATATATATAATATATGTCAAAATTGCACATTATGTGTGCTACCCGTCCATACACAATGAACCCCACACCATACACTAATCCAACTGTCAGAATCGATTGGGGAGATTGAAGATTTGCACGGGGGTAGCCTCCTTACTGATGTTACAAGGGGGAGGGTGGTGCACATATTATTGATTTCGTGGAGTGATTCACCACCTTTTGATTGATGCAGTGGCTCCCACTCAATGCTAATTTCCATCGTAGCCATATATATAAATAATAATAAAAATTTAAAATTACATTGACGATCGATGATACTCGAGCTCCAAATCAACAGATTGTGATGGGTCAACATGCCCAAATATTAACAAGGGTTTGGGGTGGCAGAAAAGCATTTATAAAAAATGCCCATCACCAAATCTACGACAAGAATCAATTGCAACACCCCTCCATCACATTTCCCGAATCTACTGTAGGGGTGTTGCAAGGTGTTATGTATTTTTCAAACCACTCACATGTTTGTTGACATGTGCATAATGAAAAGTTGGGACCCATTGACATCACCCTAGACACTTCCCTTATGACACATTTTACTTGGTCCCCATCTCTCTAACTTCTTCCATGGTTTTGACCTGCCATGTTATCCTGGTCCTTACCATCCCGACGATTCTCCTCAACCACTCCCCTTAATCTTCTGGGACACATTATCCTGGTCCTTCCTATCCCGGTGATTCTCCTCACCAGTTCCCCTTTAAACCTCTAGGACACGTTATCCCAATCCTTTCCACCCCAATGATTCTTCTTAATTTCTCCCCTTTAAACCTTTGGTACATGTCATCTCGGTCCTTTCCCAATTGCGATGAGGTGTAATCTAGGCAATCAATCCATGGCTTCCACGGTGAGGTTTTCATTATACCATTGGGTAAGGTTTATCCATTTAAATCTATGAGTTTAAGTCCCAACATGACTTTGCCACAATGTTTCTCACAACAAAACTTCGCCATGACCTGATCAGGGAGGTCTTGCCATATCATGAGCAATACGCTCGATCTTGAACCTAATGGTTTTCAAAAGGGTTTGCTCCCTTTTTGTGCACAACGCCATTCAAGATCCACTTTGATTATGGAATTTCTCTAATGGTTCCACAAATATCTGGATTTGCACCAACATTTAGTTGTGGGCCTTAAGGTTTAATAAAGAACTCATTGGTGCTATCCCCAATGAGCTTATACTAGAGTTAACCTTCCTGAGTCCATGGGGTTCACGAGATGTCGAGAAGGCCATAAGGAGATCAATGCTCCTTGAAGGAACATGAGATCCGTATTGGGTCTAAATACATGCACGTGCCTTACGGACCGATGCATAATGGGTAAGTTCTTTGTCTTCAAATGTTCCCCTTCTAGGGATAAGGAATTTGAGGGATGACTGCATGGGTGGCCTTTCAACACCCCCTGCTAAGGACCTGGTGATTCTTAAAGGGCCTCTGGCTCTCCTCCCACACACTAAGGTGCTCTTAAGGTCTATAACAACCCTGCAAGTAACCCTGTGGCGTTATTTAGGGGCTTTAGGGGAATTTGGCTATTAGAAAGGAGTGCAACTCATCACTCCTGTCCAAGATACTTTCACCTCGAATTGCCATGGATACTATCAACCATTAAGGCAATAAGAAACCACATCCTCTCAATACCAAGATGCTACCCATGATATAACTCCTAATCTAAAAAAGGTTTGGTAGCTATGGAGAAGTAATGAATATGTAGAATATACAAGGATATAAGATCAAGTTAATCCATCTTATTAGGCTATGCACTACTCAAGAGTGCACATAGATCCATTGGACCAAATCTTATTCAAGTGAACAATGTAGCCCAACACCAGGGCATTTATGACAACAAGCTGAAGTAGCTCCTTGTATCAAATAACAGATTATTAATGTTAACTAAGGATGAAATCCTCAACATTATCCCAATGCATTACAACAACAAAGAAGGTCAAGTATCCAACACTTCAACATATTACGCAAGACCCTGTAAACACAGGCTACCCTCCTTGTAACCATTATGCATGAAATGAAAAGAGTTTATGTGTTGATTATTCTTATGGTTTGGTTCCAATTCTTATAGACTATCCCATTGCCTTTAACATTGCACAATGTGACATTCATTTGCGTATTATTAACAATACAACCAAGCATTTCCCATAGTATACCATTTCAAACGAGAGATGCAACATACTTTCACTAGCATGTAAGGACCTTGCTGAATACATTATTCGTTGATATAATGTTAGCAAACAATCATGTATTTTGCTCAATAATACCATTTCAAACTAGAAATATCGCATACATTCATTACCATGTAAAAAATTACATAAGAACACTTATCTTGCAAGTTTTCAAAGCAACTGAGTCTAGAGCTATGACTCTCCACCCAACCATAGATAGTTTCAGCCAATCCTCACTTGTAGTTGCCACCCCCGAGCTAGATTATAGAGACTGAGGGGTTTGATCAAAGGATTTAAACACTGAATTATAGTTGGAACAAGAACTCTAGAGGTTCACCCACCTCCATCCACCAGCTATCGCAATAGTCAATAAAATATCAAGGAATTCAGATACCCGCTACCTGCACCCTTCAACTGCTCAAAAAACAATAGTTTAGGGAATCCATAGACTTACTCTCCACCCAGGAATGTCAAGGAAGTATAGAGAAACAAGTCTCCACCCTTTAAACAACACCACAATGGTTCCACCCACCTTGGGAATTCTAGAATCCATTGTAAACAAACACAATAAGAAAGGCTTAAGAGATCCTCCTTTCAAGAATCCAAGGAACAATCCTCCACCCCAATGATCAATGGAATCTAGAGAAATACCATCTCCACCCTATGGCTAAACATGGAGTCGAGAGTCCATTGTTCCTCGCCTAGGAGTGATCTCATTCTTGCCAATCTTTCCAACCGAAATTGATATCACTGGTTATTCGCCTTTTTTTGTAAGAGTCCCTCGTGGTTGATCCTCTTGGGATTCTTTTTTTGGTTCCTATCTCCCCTTTCACTCATGCTCTATTTCTAAAGGAATGGGCCTCCTCAAATGCCCTCTCCCGCTCCTCTCTTGTGGTTCCCTCTTGCGTAGTGTTTGACTTTCACTATTTTTGTTGTTGTTGGAATTATGACAAATGTGTTGTCCTTGATGGCAACCTACTTAATAAATATGTCGACATGATCATATAAGGATGAGTATTCAGGTCAATACAGATTGAATATTAGTCTAGAGACAAAAAATGATAAAGATAAATTTTAAAGAAGTATACGTGCGTTCTGTGAAGCACAATCGTGTACAGATGCAGGTTTAGTGAAGAAAAGTTGCATACAATTTCCGCACCATGGTATTCTAAATACCAAGGGTCTTTACCATGGTATTGGCCCATGGTAATGAGCACGACAACATATATTTGACTTCATCAAAGAATACCATCGATATAACTACGAAATTTGCCTAAGGTATTGGCTAAGGCCTAAGATATATAAGGAGATGGAGATCAAAGTGTTGAGTGTGCATGATATGGGTTATTCATGAATTGTTTGATCTAAAATAAGTGCACTCGGGAGTGTGATGATGGATCAAATTTTATAGATCTGAAATGAATACACATTGAATAATTTGCTTATGGGATGATAAATCTATGATGTTAATGTTATGGTGTGTGTCTTTTAAAGTGTTTTCTGAGATTTGGGTTTGATTGATGTTCTGTGTGCAGCGAAGGTATGATTCAGTAGTTACAAATATGTATGCAGGTTTTCTTCAGAAAGATCACGCACATACGTGGATTGGCTTGTGGGTAGTCGCATATTGATTCTGCAGTATGGACAAATTTGTACGCATGTATGATTCTTGAAAGGCATGTACATACGTGGAAGTGTCTTATAAGGGTCGCGTACATATGCTAGGGTTTTGCTGAATACGATGTCTGATTTTTTTTTTTGTGTTTGCTGCTATCTATCGATGAAGTCTTCCATGACAATGCTGATTGATGCTAAACTGATTATGTTATGAAATGTTGAATAGTAATGATGTTGCTATGAGATGATCTATGTTTGGTTTAGAGGTCTGTGATAAGGTCAATGTGTGTTTCAGTAGTGATTCAGTTTGAAGGTTCAGTGTTTTGAGATATGTACGCGGATTAGCTGAAGAGTACGCACATATATACACAAGTATGTCTCATAATAATAGCGTATATATTCTAACATAAGGTTGATGAGGGTTTGCATTGAGAAGATCTGGTCTCTGTGATGAAGAGTAAGTAGTTTGACATTCTAATGAAGAGTATAAAGTGATTTGAGTTGATCTAGCTGATTTGGTTGTTTAAGATTCGGTAATTGGTTTATTCAATGATTTGATGATTAAGTTGGTTCAATGTTTTGATACAATGATTAGTTTCAGTTTGTTATTTGATATTTGGTTTAAATGATGGTAGTGGGTCCAATATGAAAATATGATGAAAGGTAGCCTATAGGTTGTGATGTTTTGAGTCAGGTGGATCCTTTATGAAAATTATGAAACGTGGTCCACACGATTGCCGAGGGTTGGAGCCTTCAGTAAGGGAGTCAAAGCTTCCTTCCAGTGGTAGATGGTAAATTAGATCGGCGGTAGGAGCTACCTTCTAGTAGGTGCTGATAAACGAGATCACAAGGTAAGGTTGTAGCCTTCTGTAGGTGGGTTCTTGTGTGCTGGTATGATTCTATGCTAGTACAAGATTGTAAGAAGTTTTCATTATAATAAAATATGAAGACAAATATGACAATAAAGGTGGTTTTCTCCCACATTGGGTTTCCACCTAAAAATCCCGGTGTTCATGTGTGTTGATGTGTTGCTTATGTGTAATGGTTTATTCTATTCTTACTGCACATGGTTACTGTTTAATTAATTCCTAATGAAATATTGATACACTAGTTAAACTTAAATAGATGATGAATTAACTGAAAAGTTAGTTAATTGGATATATGCTAGTTGTCTGCATAACCATCACGTATATACACAAGTTTACTTCATTATAGTCACGTACGAAAATCTGAATAAGAAAAGAAGAGTTTAAGTGAGTTTTTAAAATAGTGATTCACCCTGCCCCTCTTAGTGTTTTTCCCAACATTTTTTTCTTTTTCTTTTTCCCAACTACCTCCACAACCTCCAAGCTCCATTAGTTATTTTGTCCTTTTTTGGTCAAGTCCCCTAAGGTAAGCATGGTCTACATACTTCTCTTGTAGTTCCATAAATTTTGAATACAATTCATTAAAACACACAACAACCAACCTTAAATGGTTGTCCCTACAGTTCATATTTTCTTGTAGTAAGGAAACTTGCATCATCCCAAGCAAGCAACCTCCTCAGCCTCTAGAATCCCTGTCCCTTGAATCAACCCATATCTTCATTAAATTTTCTTTTTGCAAAATATTTGCATTATATTTCATGATAGAATCATTGTTGGGGCTGCCACATTATCATAGTCCATAATGGTCTCTCGTAGGGGAGATCATAGCATAACTATATTTGTACCCTTCAAAGGAACAAAAGCAACAATCAAATATTTACATTATTGGGTTCAAACAAGCCTATACTAGAATTATGACGTACTTGAACAAATACATAATCAAATACACAAGGAAAACCATAAACATTCATCATTAACTCAGGGAAGTGGTTCGATTAAGAACCTACAACTGGGATAGGGTTTGTTGGGTTAGTCGTTGGTCTTGCTTCTATTGGAGGGATGCCGAGATGCTGTTAAATCCTTACCAACCTGTGATCTATCATCTCCAAACTGAAATCATAGTGCTTCATATATCCATGCACATGGTCCACTAATTATAACATATCCCTCCTAACATCCTAACTGTCTAGTAATGTGTTTCCCAAGAGGAATTTCATTTGCCAATATAATGCTAATGTCTCCAAATACTGGTTGGCTTTTCCATGTGTATTTCCAGTGTTAGGAATTTGTCTTGACCACTCAACAATCACCTCAGAATATGAGAGGGAAGTTCATTGAGATGAGGCTTCCCCCTTCGACTTGGAAAATTATTCTTGTATATTCATAGGGGCCTACTTTTTATATCTTACAACAAATCCTATTACTTTGTTCTGTAGATGAGAGTTCCCTCTGTGGCATGCTCCTCATAGTATGTTTCCCCTCTTCTCACTTTGCCTCTCTCCCTTGAAATTTTGAATGTAGCCTTGAGCCTATAGTATTGGAAATAGTTCATATTTTATTCCCACAAAACTTCACTCCTCCTTTTCCCTCTACCCTTCCAATTGCTATAGCCTGCATGAAATGTGGCCCATAAGATGATTATCTCGACACCTTGTTATATATAGAACCTACCGATTGACTCAACTACCCAACCTTGGCCTTTCTATACACCCAACCATTTATTGGCTTCCAATTTTTTCAGTCTTCCTCTACCTCCTCTCAGATCCCAACAACTACCCAGAATAAGGTCGTTGAGCACTCAACCCGTCCATCTAGAACTGTGAGGGAGAAGACATATGCTTTTTGTTACCCACTTCAAAGGATGACTCTTATAGAACTGACATCACCCTATGAGTCCCAAGGAAATAACTTTGTTTCTCTTTCCACATACACACAACCCATACCAAAATTTTATAGAACTTAGAATGTATGTCCTTGCTAGGAAAACTTCCCTCAGATCCAAAATTACTTGAAGACCAATATGCTACAACATTGAACTGCAAAAATATTTAACCTCAAAGCAAAGATACCCCGCCTAAAGAAAATCAAACAAACTTGTCTTCAACCTCCATACCTAGTCCCACTCCCAACTCTGAATATGAGATTCAATTATATAGAAAAAACTAGACTTCCCCAAAAAATTTTGCGAGGAGATAAGGGTTCTCCTGAATTTATTTGGGGGGAAATATTCACAAAATAAGCATACCACATATATACTGAACTTGGTTATAGCAATTACTTGTTCTAGGTGGATTTCTTTCCAAATGTGCTCTATTGGAGCTATGATCTAGGTAGATATTGGTGGCCACCCGCCGATTCCACTTGGACCCCCACCATTGCTTCTTTCAATTTTCCAGTTTCCTTAATTGTAGCACATTTTACTATTTTTAGCAGTTTTTCGGGTCCTAAACTTCCAGAGCCGTTTTGAGGCCCTAAATGACATTTTTTTTGGAAATCTACCTATTTTATATTTAAAATTGTCTTTTTCGTTGTAGTCCTCAGAGAGATATTTCCAATGGGCTATCATGCACGCCAAATGGAGATAATATGACTAAGTCGCGACCCCAGGAAGATAGCTGTCCAACTCACCCCAATGGGGCCCATAAACTCTTGGTGTTACATCTCCTCGGGTTAGGGTTTTGGTTGTTTAGGATTTGCTCTTATTGTTCAATAATAAAAAGGCCCCTGAGCCTCATTGTAAGAAAGTTCAGAGGCATGTAGCCACCACATCTCTTCTTAGAGATAAGCTACCATCACCCTAGCTAGTTTATTTCCATTCATGTTTGTAAGCATATATCAGTATTTTACATTAATGAAATGAAGTATTATTTGCACTGCATCTCTGTGTTTATGGTTATCTCTGTAATTTGTTGTGTTCCTGTTTAAATCCGGATCAAGTTGCCCAGTTTTCCTTCCCCTCTACGCGTAGCTTTTTCCTAGTCTAATCTCCCTTACCAGCTACAAATGCTCTTCTTCCATAGCAAGTGACTACCTCCTTATCAATTTGTCTCTTCCCTATGCAATTATGTGGGCTTCTGCTCCTACTCTTCCTATAGATTCCTCCTTTCCAACTTTAGACTGACTACCTCAACATAATTTCTCCATTATTTTACCATTTGCAAAAACACCCATATGAAATAGCCTCCATAGGCTCGCCATTGAATTCCTTCCTTTCACACATGATTTCCCCCCTTTTCCCATAATTCAATGTACCTTCATGTCCTGTCGCTCAATGTTTGATGCCACTGCATGTGCTTACATTTGTCGAGGGGGTGTTGCCACATGCATCGACCTATTGATTAGGTGGGACAGTGGCATACCGACATCCCTCCTTCCTCCTCTTTTCACCCCATCCGAAGTTTCTCATATTTCCATTATTAAAAAAAACAAATCTATAACATTATTTTATGTGATTATTGTTATTATTAATTATAAACAAAATTAGTATATGAGTTAAACATATATAGTCAATTTGGGTTATCCCGGGTGGTTGGGAGGAAGGAAGAGAAGCCTCTCCACCCAAGTTCAATTCCAACAAGTGACATGATAGATGTTGACAATATTGACAATATAATTATATACAACATTGTAGCTTTGAAAAAAAGAAATGAGTTAGACATATATACATTTAAAAAAAACCATGTAATAAGATTCTTAGCCATCAAGATTCATTCTCACTTACCATAGGGATTCTTAACTTGTAAATAGGTTTTGCTACAATATCATGAGTCAATACCATGGAATAATAATACCACATGCCCATAAAACCATAATTCATGTTCATATGACATTTTTTTAATTAATTGATTCAATTAAAAGGGTGGAAAGGGCATAACTACTTTCTAGACAAATCTCAACCTTCGATTTGTGACTAGCACTAAGAATATTCTAAAATATCTCGTGTAGGCTAAATCCATACTATTCATCTAATAATTATTAATAATTAAATTAAAATTTTGGAAGCCCTATTTCAAAATAGACAAATCTATCAACATAATTAACTAAATTATAAATTTATTTTAAATTATTGTTATTATTATTACTATTATTTATTATAAAAAAGAATTAATATATGAGTTAAACATATGTACAAAAAGAAACATGTAACAAGATTCTTAATCATGGAGCCCCACTTGACCATGGAGATTCTTGACTTGCAAATAGACTTTGTTACAATACCATGGCTTATCGATACCATTTGCCCAAAAAGACATAACTCATTTCATATGAAATTTTTTCACTCTTTTCAACCTTTGATCCATAACTACTACTGAGAATATTCTAGAATATTTTGTGTAGGTTAAATTTGTACCATCTACCTAATAATTATTGATAATTAAATTAAACTATGAAATTACTATTCCAAAATAAACACGCCTATGTGAAACTATTGATAGCTAAATTAAAATTTTGGAAACCATATGTTAGGTCCCTATAATACTAGTGTATCCCCCTTATTATTATTGTTTTTCCATGTAGCTCCCATATTGTTATTGTTGTGCCCCATAGAAGCCCACTATTGTTATTGTTGTGCCCTTACATTGCTATTGTTATGTAGGCTCTGATTATATTGTGACCCCTTAAACTCCTATACATACAAATGAGGTTTTGTCATTTGTAGCAACCAATAATTTTTCATTTATGTAATGTAAAGGAGGTTTCCCCCTTGAAGAGGATAACTCTTATGTTGTTGATCTATCTATTTGTGAGCTGGTTGCATAAAATTTGGTATCGGTTTTGGATTCTAAAGTTTCGTTGTTTCAAACAGGTCATCGTGGAATTTTCGCTATAACGTTTTTCTACAAAGCATTAGAAGCTAAAAATTGCAACCATGTGGAGCCGAAAACTTGGTGAACTTCCTGTATGGATTTCAAGTCTTGTTTCACTATATTTTCAGAGATAGGATCCGAGGAAGTTAGGGTTATTGTGGGCTCCAGAATTCCATCTCAAACAAGTGACCTAGGGAAAACTGTCATAACTTTATCTCGGAGCATTGAATTTAAATTTCATAAAAATTGACGGAAAGAGGACAAACTATAATTTGTTGGGTATCATTTTTAGGGCTAAAGGTTGAAACAATGACACTTGGAACTCAGTACAAGTTCACTCTACTGAACGAGTCTATAATCAGGTCATCGTGGGAGATTGGACATAACTCTTTCTTGAAGAATCCAATCTTGGTCTAACTTGTTGGGTTGGAAAGAAGACTTAGAGGGATACTACAGAACAAAATTTCAGATATTATAGATTCACAATTACATAGATACAACAACGACAATATATAGCTCCTAAAAAACAAGAAAAAGGTGTGTATTTTTTAAATTTTGCCTAACTTTTGTTTGAAAAATCAGTTTGAAGTGATTCAAAGGGAATAGTGAAGCATAAATATCATTGTTCGATTTCAAAATGCCTCGAAACAAAAAAATGGGCACACCTAGCAAGTAACCAAAAATCTCTTCTATGACACATGAAGAAGAGGAAGAAATACAATATGATATATCAAAATTACAAGACCAAGTGCAACAAAGTTCGCTGTTGCAAAGAGTAACAAATAATGAAATGAAGATACAATAGATGGTTTGAAGAATGGTATGGAAGCTAATATGGATGGTATAGAAGCAAAAATGAAAGGCAATATGGAAGATTTGAAGAATGGTTTAAAAGCAGACATGGAAGGTTTGAAGGAAGGTTTGACAAAGTTGCTACAAGAAATGCTTCCTGATGGAAAAAATGTATTATATGAAAATCATAATGAGAATAAAACGAATGTTAATCATGATTCCATAAACTCTAACTTTGTATTGAAGACCCACCATATTTGAAAGATCGGTATGAGGAAGTTTGATGACAAGGATCCGGTAACACGGATAATATAGTTGGAGCAATATTTCGATCTCCATAATGTGCAACACATACAAAAGGTACGCATTGCGACCTTATATCCCAATCAGTTTATATGGTATCAATGGATTTGTTCTCATAAAACACTTATAACTTGGTCCATTTTTATGGAGGAAATGATAACACATTATGAGGATACAAAGAGAAACACCTTCTTTAGCCAATTGATAAATCTTAAACAAAAGGGTTAAATGGCGAAGCACATTGCAAAAATTGAATATCAGGGTAAATGATATTCTAGAGGAGCATAGGATTAATGTATTCATATGCACCTTAAAGGATAAAATCCAACATGAAGTTCGAATTTGGAAACCTGATTCATTGAAGAAGGCATTCAGGGTGGAAAGACAAGTTGAAAGCAAATTTATGGCAACAAGGAAGTCTACCACTCACAACTATAAAGATGAAAGTTTTTCCATTCCTAGCCTTTCACAACCTACAAGGTTGACACCACAACAATTGGAGGAGAAAAGAGAAAAAGGGATTTGTTACAATTGTGATAAAAAATATGCTGAAGGTCATAAGTGTGTTGAGAATAATTATTCTACATAGATTGTGAAGAGGAGGAAGAAAAGGAACAAGAAACATCAAAAGAGGAGGATATACACCAGGAACCAACCCTAGAGAAATAAGAAATGACTCTGGCCATATATTTTAATGCATTGGAAGGAATTACCACTCCTCAAAATCTCAAGATAAAAGGATATATCAAGAAGAAAAAGGTAATAGTGTTGATTGATTCTAGCAGTACCCATAATTTTATTCATTGTAAGATAGCCAAGGAATTGAATTGCGTCCTATATCTAGCGCCAGAGTGTTAGGTGATGGTTGCAAATGGAGGAAACACAAATTGCTCTAGAAAGTGCAATGGTTACAATATTTGGGGACGATAACTTTCAATTTTCAAGAACTTTTCATGAATTTTTTTAGGGAAGGAAAGGAAGTTGAATTAAGGGGTATCGCGGGGAAACCAGGAAAGATAATCAACTCTAATGGCATGACAAAGCTTATGAATAAAGAATAATGGGGTGTAATGGTAAAATTATGCTCACTAGGAGTTAAAACATCGCAATCATCTATTTCTCGAGATCTCCAAAAAGTCCTGGACAATCATGTAGAAATTTGAATAATATAACACTTATTCACAGAGATTATCCTGATTATACACTATTTGTGGAATGCATGCATAATACATAACCTCCTCTACCATTGATCATCAATTTGCGGAATTAAAAAAAACAATCGCATGCACACATTGAAACATCAATCACACATATCAACACAGTATGTAATGGGGAAAGCATACAGCTGAAAACCCCCAACTATCTGTATATTATAATGATAGAGAAAATGTAACAATACATAGTACAATAGTGTGTGCTATCTTAAAATTTGGTTGAGAGAACCCGCTGGAGCTGCGCGCGTGCCTGATCGTGCCCTTGGAGATCGACTTCAACTAGCAGCGCAGCGGCCTGGGCCTTGGCCCCAGCCATGGCCTTCCCGGATCTGCCTTAGGAGGACCACGATCCTTAAAAAGCCTTCTCATATCTGGTAAAATTACTTCCTCCTCAGCGCCCCAGACCTCCAATTTCGAAATTTGTCAAGAAGCTTGATGTTCTTCAGGAAGTTCAGCTGCCTCCAACCCTTCCTTGCATGGCAGCGCTATCCCTTTCCGAGAAAGGACTCATAGGGCAATTTACAGGCCTTTGGCCATCGCCAAGAATAGTTCAAAGATGGGTCAAACGAAACTGGTCAGACAAGATCTGAGGAAGAATTTCAATAAGATTCTGCAGAAAAGGGTATTACACATTCCATTTCGAATCGAAAGCAGACAAGGATTTGATCTTCAGGAACGGGCCGTACTTCATGGATTCCTGGGGTCTTTATCTCAATAAATGGACCCCAGATTTCGATCCAGAACTGGATATCCCCAGTGCCATTCCAGTTTGGGTCTGTCTCCCTCACCTACCTCTCCATTGCTGGGGAGATGAGTCAGTTTGGGCCATAGGGAATGCTCTTGGCAAATACATTGACCGAAGCGAGCCTAAGGACAACATGCAAGCCTGCGCAAGGATCTGTGTCGAAGGGATCTAGGTAGAGGACTGCCTGAAACAATAAAGCTAAAAGTGGATGACTGGAGTCATATACAACAACTGGATTATGAGCAGATACCATTGAAATGAAAGGTTTGTCACGAATACGAACATTTCGCTAATAGATGCACTAAAATTGTTAATGCAGAGAATGATGAGCAAGACGGTCACTGGGAACCTGTTAAAAAGAAGAAATCAACCCCCCCTCCCAAGCCTTCCATGGATTCTGACAACCCTGGACCCTCTAACCAGCGTCCTTCCTCTTCCTCTCCTTTTCCATCTGGCCCCCTCCCTCCTGAACCACCCCTCCCTTCCTCCTCCAACCCCTTTCTTATCCTTTCCACTATTGATTCCGCCCCTAAAAATCCCTCCACAGAGCCTCCAGACTCCCATCTACCCCAGATCATCTCTTCTCAAACCCCCCTCGAGCCCCTTTCATCAAGGATCACCAGAATCTCTTCAAAAGAACATGGAGCAACCAGCGATATATACAAAAAACCGGGATTTGGCAGAAAATTCGCTAAGCAACACAGGGATGAGAACACCCAGAAGGACATAGCCATGGGCACACAAGCTCCAATAGAGTCCTTCATCCTTGGACACCAAGAGAAAGAGACAAGTGGCAAAGACCAAGAGAGGTGAGCACCTCTCCGCACGCCCAATGCATCATGATGAAAATCCTTTCATGGAACAGCAGGGGTTTAGGGCACCCCTATAAAATAGCTGCCCTCTGAGATCTAATTTACAATGAGAAGCCATAAATTATGCTGATATAGGAGACAAAATAAGATCAACAAGAAATGAAAAAAATTATAGATCAACAGAAACAATACTTAGGAAGCATTAGCGAATCTAGAGGAGCCTCTGGAGGAATTGTCACCATTTAGGACAACAAGAAATGGATATGCACCTCAGAAAATCCCCACCAGAATTGGATCAGAACCACTCTTGACAACAGAACAGGAAATCAAATAGTAATCATATATAATGTTTATGTTCCCAACCATTACAGAGAAAAGGAAATTTGCTGGGATGATTTGAAGACAAGCATTGATGGGGAACGAAATACAAATATTATAGTCGCAGGTGACTTCAATCTGATCTTGCACGCCAATGAAAAAGGGGAGGAACCTTCGCTCCAGATCCCTTTAGAGGCTGTCTGGAGACCATCATTCAAGATCATGAATTAGTTGATATTATTCCTAAAACCACAGATATACCTGGAGCAATCGTAGGATTGGCATTGGCAACATAATGGAAAGACTAGACAGATTTCTAGTCAATATCTCGTTCCTCTCATCCTTTTCTGTAGGATATACCAACATCCTCAATACCTCTACCTCCGATCACTATCCCATCACACTAACTTTGGAAACCCACTGTCCTCTTGGCCCTATTCCCTTTAAATACAACCCCCTTGGGAATCAGATTCCTGCAGCCAGAGAAATTGTTAAGGAAACTTGGAGCCAACATGTGGAAGGCTCGCCATGTTTTATTTGGGAAACCAAATTAAAAAGAACCAAAAAGGCATTAAAAGATTGGGCCAAAGTTAGTTATCAGGAGCCAGAGGAGACCAAAAAGAAAGTCAAAAATGAATTAGAGAATGTACAGGCAAGGATCGAAGAGTATGGACTATTGCAGCAAAAAAAAAAGCAAGAGAATGCATTATACGCACAACTGAGCCACATTAATAGGGAGGAAGAAACCAAATGGCGCATAAAATCTAGACAATTATGACTTCAAGGGGGAGACAAAAATACAACCTACTTCCACAAACAGGCCACTGCCCGAAAGCTCAGAAACAATGTAAATACAATCTTGGACAACGAAGGAAATCGGCATAGCACTCAAGAAGCCATAAGGAATGCTACCTCTAAGCACTACATGGACCTCCTAACTGAAGTCAAAGGGGCAGAAGACTAATCTGACTTGCTCCAACATCTGCCCAAAGGAGTCATTAAGGAGATGAATGACAATCTAAGCAAAGAAATTGAAGAAGAGGAAATTAAAAGAGCAATCTGGAGCCTGCATCCTGATAAGGCACCAGGGCCTGACGGATTCACCATCTGCTACTACAGGGAGTTCTGGACTTTGATAAAAAAAGACCTGACAAATATGATTCGGTGGGTGCAAAGAAAAGGGAAACTTGGAGGATTCACCAATTCCACCTTTCTAGCCCTCATACCCAAGGAAAATCAGCCTTCTTCCTTTTCCAGATTCCGCCCCATTTCCCTTTGCAACTCTTCATACAAAATTCTAACCAAAATCTTAGCCACCAGACTCAAACCCCTCCTTCCCTCCTTGATATCTGAAAATCAAGGAGGTTTTATGCCCAACAGACATATCACTGATTCCATTCTTCTTGTCCAAGAATCCATCCACTCAAGTTTATCCAGGAAAGAGAAAGGATTCGTCTTAAAGCTTGATCTGGTGAATGCATTCGATAGAGTAAGGCACTCCTTCCTAATTGATGTTCTAAATAAGATGGGCTTCGAAACCCCCTTCATTAATTTGATTGTTTCCTGTATATCTGGGCCTTGGATCTCCCCCCTGATCAACGGTAGACCAGGTGAAGCATTCCAATCCTCCCGGGGTCTCAGACAGGGCTGTCCCCTTTCCCCCTATCTCTTCATCCTCATGGCAGAATCCTTCAGTCAAGCTCTGGACCACAATAGAAGAGTGGGTGTTATAATTGGTATCAAATTTGGGAATGGAGTAAAAAATATTAGTCACTCACAGTTTGCTGATGATACCTTATTAATTGGGGGAGCCTCCACTACAATAGCAAGACGATTCAAGAAACTACTAGATCAATTTATGGGGTACTCTGGAGGCTTGGTAAATCAGCTCAAAAGCTGTATTTACGGATGCAACACTTCAAACCAAGTTACCTATAGCATTGCAAACATATTTGGTGTCATATGCAATCTAGAATGGACCCACTTTTCCTACTTGGGCATGCCAGTGAGTTTGGGCCCTCTAAAGGCTGAAACTTGGAACGGGATCATTGACAAAGTAAAGAGGAAAGTGCAGCAATGGGGAACACTATGGCTCAACCTTGTAGGCAGGCTCATTCTCCTTAAATCAGGTATCACTTCCCTTCCCCTTTATCACTTTTCTCTATATCAGGCTCTTGCCATTTTTCACCATAAATTGGAAGTTGCACTTCGCCGTTTCCTTTGCCAAGGGGGGAAGAATGACAAAAGCAAGTTTAATTTAGTCAGCTAGAAGTATGTCATCCAAACCCAAGATAGAGGAGGTCTTGGTATCAGATCATCAAAATTCTTAAATCTGGCCTTTGGTGCGAAAATTGTATGGAGGTTAATAACAGGACCCTCAACGTGGTGGAAAATGGTGTTGGAGATCAAATATCTAAACTTCCCCAGGTAGCAACTTCTTGAATCCAATATCCCCAACAGGGACTCCACTAAAATCTGGAGGTTATGCAAGAAAGCACTACCTCTTATGAGTCAAAATTTTTCGAAAGTCCCAGGGGGGGAGCCAACATCAACTTTGGAACTGACAAAATCCTGGGACAACAACCCTTGATCATGCATAAAGAGGCCACTCAGTCATCAAATATCTCAACAATAGAGGTATCCATAATCTAGCTCAAATTTCCAGCTGGGACCCTCATTCCCATGTTTGGACTGGTTGGTCCTTCCCAGAAATTCCCAACGCTTTAGAACCTAGTCTCAGCTACCTGAAGACACTCCTCCACAGTAAGGTTCTTATCAAAGAAGATGAAACGGATGGCTTTCACTGGGACTCAACAGGAACAAATTATACAATCAGAGCAAGCCATCAACACCTTTGCAACAACACCTTTCAGATGAGTTTGTGGAATCATTGGAAAATTGCTTGGCGAACATAGTCTCTCCCAAAAACTAAATTTTTTATATGGCTTCTGCTGAAAGGCAAAATCCTAACAGTAGAGAACCTAAAAAGAAGAGGCATCAATGGCCCATCCAGATGCCCCAACTGTTGCAAGGCCGAAGAGACAATGCATCATTTATTCATAGAATGCCCCTTTGCTGTCGAATGTTGGGAAAATATGTCCTCCATCGGCAATCTAAACTGGGAACTTCAGCACACCATAGTTGAGACAATCTACAAATGGAGAAAATGTTTCCCCTGGAAAGAAAAAAGAAGCAACTTGGTGAAGAGAGTATGGAACACTCTCCCTCACACCTTGCTGTGGCGAATCTGGCTAGCTAGAAATAATTTTTTTTTCCAAGATAAGAGCTCAAATACACGAACAACCTGCAGCAAAGCCAAAATCCTTGCTCTGGAAACTATTTCAATCAACACCACTAGAAAAATTGATGCAACAAAATATAGTGTGGAGGAACGAGACTTAATAAGTTACATTTTGGAAAGACATCATAATGTTCAGGAAGGTAACAGGAGGGAGGCACAGAACAAAGTAGAAGCTAGATCATGGAAAGTCAAACTAAACGAACAGGAATGTGCCAATTGGATACAAAACAACAACTGCTTTTATTTGTTGTTCGATGGGGCATCAAAATCAAATCCTGGTACAGCTGGAGCAGGGGGGCTAATTATTAACGCTAATGGGGGGTGTATCCTCCATTATGAGTGGAGTCTAGGGAAGGTTTCGAATAATAGCGCTGAAGCTCTAGCTCTGTTTCAGGGCTTAACTCAGTTAGGCAAACTGGGAGTAAAGAAAGCAATGGTATTCGGGGACTCCTCTGTTGTAATCCGCTTAATGGTCCATCAGCAGAACTCTCCCAACACTCTGCTTCAACAAATTAATAGGTGCAATCAAATCCTCCATCAGGCAATGGAAGACATTCAATACTACCATATTCTTCGAAATCTTAATAGGAACGCAGATGATTACGCTAATAGCGCATGTGGAAGGCCAGTTGGCACCTTAAGATGCAACTCTAAGGAAACTTTTCAACCTTTGCCATGAACCCAAACAAAATCAACAGTGCCAAGCCCAAAAACACTGACAGGGTCGAAATGAATCATGTTCCTCGGGCTGTAAATGGGATTGCTTTCTGCAACAAGATACTCCAAGGATATGAAATCCACAATACATACATTAATCGTGACAAACTCATCATACCTGCCGGAAAATCTCCTAACAGATCTGATTCAAGGACCCTTCAAGATTTTTATTAGGTACGCCAGCAGGATACCCTCCTTCATCCTGTGACTGGATGGCCGCTCTCCCGCCTCATCTCCCTTCAACTCCCTCCTATATTACTCCCCCTTCCTTCATTCGCCAGTGCTAATTATTTCTCCCTCCGTCGCTTGATCTTTGCTTCCAAGCGCTCTTGTTTTCAGGTGGTTTCCTGCGGGTAGTATTGTTTAGTGACTCATTGCCTCTGTTCCATAGATAGTCTCTGCCCTCTAAGTAGCGATTCGAACCTCTGTCCAAGCCTCCCTTTCTCTACCCATCTGACTGTCTTTTGCGCCTACAGGCGGTTTCAGGCCTTCAAAATTTCTAATGAGTGTTCTGTTGCCTCCATCTTCTCTGTCCCCTGCGCTGTGAGTTTTATCCCTACCTTTGTTTGCAACCCCTACTTATCCCATTCACCCCCAACAACAAATATGGCTCGTAATGAAGATTGTCTGCACTGTGCGGACCTGCAAGTCGAATTAGAAGAAGTCAGGGCTCAACAACGCATCCTGGAGAACCAGCAGAGGATCTTGGAGACGAGACTTGAAGACCAGAATCGCATCCTGAATGAGAAATACCGAGCTGAAATAGACCTTTTCCTGCATAAGGTCACCTTTCTTCATGAACAGTTCATTCACTTATCAAATCGATGCAGCCATGTGGAAGAATCGATTTCAATCCTGCAGTATATGATGGGCAAGTGAAACAATGCAGCCCCTAGTTCCTCAAGTGCCAAACAGGATGAAGTGGACCAAAAACCGGAGGAATCCACCGCAAGGCAAATCAGTCATATTGTAATAGATTAAAAATGTTCTGCAAATGTCAATTTTGGTTGTCTCAATATGTAAGAACTTATAGTATCTCAGGTAATTTTAGAAGTAGAACAAGCAGGAAAAGGATCAAGGAGAGATCTCTATTTTGTAACTCCCCTGATCCAAGCTGCCATCGATATCTAATGTATTTCAGGAGCTCTGATTCCTCTCCTTTTTCCAGCCACTAATACAGCAACTAACTTTGTTAAAAAAAAAAATACATAGTACAATACTCCTCACAAGTACTCAGTACTATCTCCACATGCTACACACAAACTAGCTCAGATCTGAACAAGCCACGAGTTCAAATCTCCTCCACTGTTTGCCTGCCTCTACTGCGCAATCCAAGTTTATAATTGATGAGATCCAAGTTCGAATCCCTTGGCTTGTACTGTGCAATCCTCATTGGCAATCTCAATCAATGATTGTGCAAATCTCATGCACAACTATATTCACCACTGATAGTAGTCTCACCCTTTCACCCACCTCTAAAACTTGTCTCCACTGAACTGTCCATGCACTGAGTTAACTGATGTATCATTTAGTTGATTTATGAGTTAATAATTAGTGAATTAATTAATAATTAATTCACACCACTCATCACTAGTGTATTTGTTAGTTAGACTAAATATAACTAGTTCAACTAGGTCAAACTGAACACAACTCCATCAACTCCTTAATCAACTCCACCAAACTCAATCACTTGAGTTCTAACTGAAGTCCATCATGCAATAGCTCAACTAACCCATAGGAAAAACGTATTTCCTTCTGGCAGTTGCATGTGCCACATCCGTAGCTCGAACTGAAGTGCTGCAAGAGGATAAGATAATGTTTATAGTCCAAATATTATTAAGAGCTAATAATATTCGACTGTTCTATTTTTTGACTGGCAGTCTAAAAATAGACTCCGCCCATATGTCTAAAAATAGAGGTCCATCTATTTTTACCAACATGACCAATCATCCATAAATAGCATCCTGCAACTCATAGACCATGATCCATATGTCTAAAAATAGAAATAGTCTAAAAATAGACTTTGTGCCAAAAATAGCCTGCGGGCCCACTTAGTGAAGGCAACTTCTTTTCACTAAGCTCCATCATCTTGTTGCATTTTCAACACAGTGAGGTATACTTTTCTATTGAGATAGTGTTAGGGGCAGCTCCAGCATCAAAAACACCTTATGGGATGAGCACATCTGAGTTGAGTGAGTTAAAGTTGTAGTTGAAGGAAATGTTGGATAAGGTGTACATTAAGCGAAATGTATCACCATGGGGAACACAATATTGTTTGTGAAGAAGAAAGATGGTAATCTTAGATTATGAATTGACTACAAGCAACTTAACAAAGTCACCATCAAGAAGAGGTACCCATTTTCGAGAATTAATGACTTGTTTTACTAGTTGAAGGGAGCACGAACGTTCTCGAAGATTGATCTGAGATCCAAATACCATCAGGTACACATTAAAGAGGAAGACATTTACAAGACCACTTTCCAAACCATGTATGGGCATTATGAGTTTGTTGTAGTTCCATTTGGCTTAGCTAATGCTCCAACTACATTTATGTGCTTGATGAGTAATCTTTTGTGTCCATACTTGGATAAGTTTGTTATTGCGTTCATTGATAATATATTGGTATATTCTAAGAATGAGAAAGATCATGGAAAACATTTAGTAGCAACGTTAAGGTTGTTGAGAGAGCATCAATTGTATGCTAAGCTCAACAAGGGTAGTTTCTTTCAGACTGAGATACATTACTTGGGGCATGTTGTCTCCAATGAGAGCATTGCAGTAGATCCTGAAAATATAATATCCATTAGGGAATGTGTAGCTCCTTAGAATGTGGATGAGGTGATATCCTTCATGGGGTTGGGAGGCTACTATAAAAGGTTCATCAGGAACTTCTCACAGATTTCTTATCCTATCACATCATTGCAAAGGAAAGGTAAGAAGTTTGAATGGACAGAGGGGTGTGAGCCTAGTTTTGAGTAGCTTAAGCAGTTGTTAGCACATGCACTAGTGCCAAATATTGCAGATCTAGAAAAAGAGTTTGTAGTATGCAAAAATTATTGCAATATAGGCTTGGTGGAGTCCTTATGTAGGATGGACAGGCAGTATGCTATGAGTCACGAAAGTTGAATGAGAATGAGAAGAACTACCCGACGCATGATTTTGGAGTTAGCAACGATTATACATGCATTAAAGATGTGGAGACACTATCTTCTACATAGTAGGTTCACATTAATGAGTGATAATAGTGATTTTCTATATCTCTATGACCAACTAAATCTGAATGGTAGGTAGGTTCGCTGGTTGGCTACAATCAGTGAGTTTGATTTTGAGATCTGATATATCAAAGGTAAAGAGAACAATGTGGAAGATGCTCTTAGTAGGCAGATACAAGTAAATCACTCAGTATCTATGATCTCCTATGGGACATATCTACATAATAGGATCTTGCGGGTAGGTCAACAAGATGTCAAATATACATATATTGTGCACAATTGCAGTAGAGAAAAACTACAGGTATAGGTGATTGTACACGTACAGGTGATAGTATAGGTACATATATAAGTGATGGTATAGGTATAGGCACATGTACAGGTACAGGTACAAGTAGTGGTAAATGTACAGGTATAGGTGTTGGTGCACAGGACATGGATTATTTTCTTATAGCAAATGGATTGGCCATATTCCGAGATAGGATATGTTTCAAATAAAAGTGAGCTCAAGAAGGTAATCTTGAGAGAGTTTCATGCGAAACCATATTCAGGTTACCTAGGCTATCATAAGACACTGACAGCAATGAAGATATTTTACTATTGGTTGTATCTTAAGAGGGATGTAGCAAAGTTTGTGGCTGTATGTTTTGATTTTGAATGTGTGAATGCAGAATGTAAAGATCCAAGTGGATTGCTACAGGCGATTGCAATTCCAGAGTGGAAATGGGAAGTTATCTCCATGGAATTCATCGCAGGGTTGCCGAAGGCAATGAGTAAACATGATTCCATCATGGTCATTGTGGACAAGCTGACAAAAGTTGCACATTTCATCCTAATAAATTCTACATTTTCAGCTAGCGATGTAGCACAAGCATTCATCTGACATGTGGTTAGATTGCATGGTGTTCCAAAGAATATTGTATCATACAGGGATGTGAAGTTCACTTCCAAGTTTCGGAATGCGTTATTTGTAGGTTTGGGCACAGAGTTTCCATTTAGTACAAATTATTATCCATAGATAGATGGATAAACAAGGAGGTCAATAGGTGATCTGAAAATATATGATCATCTTCTGACACTTTGCAAGCTTTTAAAATAATGTCTTTAGTTCACAATTTATTCACATATGAGTAATCAAATTTTAACGAACTTAAAGATGGAAAATATTCAAAGCACAAAAATGACATAAAACAAGAGACACAACTAGTTGATGATGGAGTTCACCCCTTCTGGGCTATGTCTCCAAGCCCTGCTCAGAAGGCTATGCTGCTTTATTGATCTCGTTGCAAAGTGAGTACATCAATAATATTTGTCTCTTTGGAGACAAGATGACGATGGAGTGGAAATGTTTCCCTTCAGGAAACGTCCTCCTACAGATAATTCTCACCCTTGAACTAACTCAATTCTACAAAGAGGCAATTGCGCCTTTATAAGGAGGAATAAGTAGCAATGATCCTCATACTCAACTCGAGATCAAAATGCAATATGTCGTCTTCAGAAAGTCTCTTACATCAACTTCATCATTCTGGAATTTTCTCGTAGGCACTAATGGATATTTTTAGAACATAGGTCTCGATTTTAGCTTCTCAATACAACTTGTAGATCTCAAAAAGGTCTAATAATGGCCAAGTTATGTCTCCAAAGGCATATTACAGGAACTGATAAAATACATTCGAGATGCTCTCTGTTCAACTCCACATTTCACCATTATGGACTATGCACACCATCATTAATAGATACTGTCAGAAGGTAGGCCTTTCCCTCAACTTCCCAATGAAACTCACACTTTTAAAAAAGGCCCAATATTGGCCAAGTTATGCCTCCAAAGGCATATTACACGCACCGATAAAACTAAGTTCTGAGCTTTAAATTCCAACTTCATTTTCTTTGGTGCAATGGAAAGTTATTTTTATAACCCGTGGGAAGGTCCCAAGGTCAAACTCATGGACCTCTTAGGATTGGGTTTGACAAACTTAGAAAACGTTGTAACTGTATGATAATACCTTTGCATTTGTTTACAACAAAAGGTATTAAACCTAGCAATCAATGCAACCCTATGTCAAATTGGCTATAACAACCATTCCATAGCTTTAACAATACGTATAACATGGTCGAAAACCATGGGACCGGTGGATACTATACCTCCTTGTGGCTTTGACAGATTTCATATATAGGATTTAAACTATACCATCTAGTTTTAAAACACCGACGATGATATAACATTGCAACCCATGGCATGTGATTAATTCGGCAGTGATGTGCTATGGCAAATCATTCCATTACTCTGGTAGTTACATATCTCTCTACCCACCATATGAACTTTGGATATGGTGATAACCATAATTTTAACAATAGACATTGTAATATGTATTAACTCATGTGTGGAATTTGGTTGCATCATTAATCTAGCAGTGATATATATACGCCATATATACCCAAAGCTTTAACACAGGACTCAGCATCACGTATCATTTTTGGAGTTTGGTTGAACTATAGTCCAACTGTGATATATGACTATGCCACATGTTTTAACAAAATGCTAATATAACATATGGTTATAGTGGCATTGATACCTGCGACATTTTAAATAAACCATATCCCAACTTCGCACCGAATTTAGAATGTAGGTTCCACTATAACTTTCAAAGCTGTGTTAACTTGTTGCCAAACAGTCTCAGGGCTTGGCGGTGCCATCGGATATGGAGAGCTTTGCTAGCCTTCACCCACCATGCCATTTAACATTATTTAAATAATACAATGCACCCTTTATAAATAAAACAAAGTCATGGTCCAACAGTAAGATTTTGTAATGCGATGTTGGAGGTCGTGGGTTCGAGCCCAACCTTGGAGTTTGACCTGTTGTTGATTTTTTCTTTGACCTATTTCATTGACTTTAACTTGTGAATTGACTTTGACCTGCCACATGTCATGCTAAGATACAGCCACCTGGCCAACTCTGGGCCCTTTTTTTCCCTATTGGAGGAAAACTTCAGAGTGCATTTTCTCCCTCATACAGAGACCATTTTAGAAACTGAATATACCATCAGAATCAGCGTGACTAGCTCTTCAACTTAGCACTAGTCTGGTGAGAATATGAGACTCTAAAATTCTAAGCATGTCAGGAACTGTTGCTATCTATGACCATCTTGTTCTCAAACATTACATAGCCAATATGACTAGACTCAATCACGATCCATCTTGGATCATTCCTCCCAACTAAAAGAATTTTGGTCTGCCATAAGTTTATTACAATAAGGAATTTATTACATCATTCATCAGTACATAAACATTATTGACCCTATTTACAGACTCAACTAGACTTACATATGTGACACACAATTGGAAATTTACAAATTAGGCATGAAACCTACCCAGTTCCAAGTAAGCGATTTTTGTGGAGAATTACATTCTTCCTTGCTAGTTTTCATTGATTCCCATTGGCCTGGTTGTGCTACTATCAATTAATGTGGTATAATTGGACATGTGCTCTTTGACTATTCTTTCAACATAAAATTATGAAAAAACTCTATCTCCTGAGTCTACAACGGTTGTCTTCTTGCTTGATTTCTCTGACTTTGTTTTGATAGTGTCGAGTCCTTCCCTGAATGTATCAAAGTCTTTCCCCCAAGAAATATGTTAGCTTTAGAAAGTCTCTTACATCAACTTCACCATTCTGGAATGTGCTCGCAAGCATTAGTGGCTACTGTTAGAAGATAGGCCTCAATCTCAACTTCTCAATGCATCTTACAGATCTCAAAAAGGCCCAGTAATGGTCAAGTTATGCCTCCAAAGGCATATTATAGGCACTGATAAAAGACAATTGAGCTTCTCTCTATTCAACTCCACAACTTCACCATTCTGGACAGTGCACATCAGTAGCAATGGCTACTGTTAGAAGGTAGGTGTCTACCTTAGCTTCCCAATGCAACTTACAATTTTCGAAAAGGCCCAATATTGGCCAAGTTATGCCTCCAAAGGCATAACATTACACGCACCAATAAAACTAAGTTATGAGCTTTACATTCCAACTTCATTACCTTTGGTGAAATGGAAAATTATTTTTATATCCTGTGGGTAGGTCCCAAGGTCAAACCCACGGACCTCCAGGGATTGAGTTTGACAACCATAGCAAATGTTGGAACTGTATGGTTATACCTTTGCATTTTGTTACAATAAAATGTATTAAACATACCAATCACATAACCATATGACAAATTAGATATAAAAACCATAACATAGTTTTAACAATACATATAATATGGTTGAAAGCCATTGGACTAGCCAATACTATACCTCCTTGTGGCACTGACATATTTCATATAAAAGATTTAAAACTATACCATCTAGTATTAAAACCTCGGGGATGATATAACATTGCAACCCATGGCACGTGATTAATTTGACAGTGATGTCCTATGGAAAATCATGCCATTACTCTAACGGTTACATATCTTTCTACACACCATATGAACTTTGGATATGGTTACAACCATAAGTTTAACAACAGACTTTGTAATATGTATTAACTCCAACATGGAATTTGGTTGCAGCATTAATCTGACAGTGATGTGTATACACCATATATACCCAAAGTTTTAACACGGGACTCGGCATCACGTATCATCTTTGGATTCTGGTTGAACTGTAGTCCAACACTAATATATGACTGTGCCACACGTTTTAACAAAATGCTAACATAGAATATGGTTATAAGGGCATTGATACTAGTGGCATGTTAAATAAACCATATTCCAACTCTGCACCAGATTTACAATGGAGGCTCCACTATAGCTTTAGAACCTATGTTAACCTATTTCTAAATAATATGAGGGCTTAGCGGGGCCACTAGATATGTCAGGCTCTTCCATTCCCTTCCTCCACCATGCCATTTAACATTATTTAAATAATACAAGGCCCGATTTGTAAATAAAACAAGGTTGTGGTCCAATGGTAAGATCTTGTAATGCGATGTTGGAGGTCGCAGGTTCAAGCCCAACCTTGGATTTTGACCTGCTGTTGAGTTTGAATTTGACTTGGTGCATTAAATTTGACTTGTGTATTGACTTTGACCTACTATGTATCCTACTGAGAGATTGCCAACTGGCTTTCTCTAGCCTTTTTTTTGTCTGTTGGAGAAAAACTTCAAAGTGCATTTTCTCCCTCATACAGAGGCCATTTTGGAAAACAAATATACCATTGGAATTAGTGCGACGAGCTCTTGGACTTGGCACTAGTATCATGATCATATGATACTATAAAATTATTTTCATGTCGAGAATTATTGCTATATATGACCATCTTAGTCTCAAACATTACATAGCCAACATGACTAGACTAATCAAGATCCATCCTGGATCAACAAGATATTGGAGGACATGTTGAGGATCTATGTGATGCATCAGCAATAGAAGTAGGAGAAGTATCATCCCTTGGTAGAGTTTGCATACAATAATGGGTATTAGGAATATTTGAGGATGACTCTTTTTGAGGAAATGTATGGACGAAGTTGCAATACTCCTATCAGTTGGAGTAATCTATTTAATAGGCTATTGATTGGATAAGACATGTTGGTAGACATGGAACAAGGAATGCAGGTTATAAAGAAAAATCTAAAGGCAACCCAAGATAGGCAGAAAAATCTATGCAAATCAAAACAGGTTGTTCAAGGAGTTCCAAGTTTGGGAACAAGTTTACTGGTGCATCAAACTGAAGAAGATACCCTTATGGATTGGATCATGCACTAAGTTGGCACCACGTCTTGTGGACCCCTCAACATCATTCATGGGTTGGGCCACTAGCCTATCAAATTGCACTACCTTCGACAATGGAAGTCCATGATGTTTTCCATGTGTCATTACTTAAGAAGTATGTTAGAGATGTTGATCATGTGATTGACTAGTCTATATTGTAGGTGGAACTAAGTGGAGAATTCCAGTCGAAGCCTCAGTGTATATTGCATAAAAAGGTGCTCATGCTCTGCAACTGAGCAATCGAGCAAGTTAAAGTGCAATGGAATCACTTTGGGCCTGATGAATCTACATGAGAGATGATGGATCAGATGTGGGCTATGTATCCTTCCTTGTTTGTCTGATGAGGCAAAGTAGTTTTGGCTTGGTGTTTTGGTGTGGTTTTGGTACTTGATGTGGTATATGTTTCGGTATATGTTATGATGATGTTGGTTTATGTGCATATGTCTATGGATGTAAATACTGTCATGAGCTATGTTATAAATCTCTAATAAGCAATATGAGTGTCATGTCATTATGATGTTATATTGTTATGTTTTCATGTTGGTTTGCTTCTCAACAAGTTGATCATTGTAAATATTGCATCAAGCTAAGTTATAAAGCTCCATTAGTAATATAATTTTCTTATAACAATTTTGTGGTTATAAGTGTTGTTGAACACCGAGGATAGTGTTCCCCCAAGAGGAAGGGTTTTGTAATAGCCCTCGTAAATTTTTTATGTAATAAAAATAAATAAAGGAAAAATAATAACCACAGATGATGGGACATTTATTCCAAGTTTAAAATTGGGAAAAATCCCATTGATGGAGATCACTAATTATTGTTTATGGCTAAGGAAGTTTGCAAAGGTAATGGCTAAGGCTTTGGAAAGACAAAATGACACTTTTGACACATTTATTTATGAAAATAATGGAAATTAGGAAAAAATTGAGGTGAAAGGTCACAGGTTGCATGCGAGGAAGAAAATGAAGGAGAATAATGGAAAATGAAGAAAATAAAGGAGAATAATGGAAAATGAAGAAAATAAAGGCCTCTTTCATAACAAGGCTTATGAGGATCATTTGGTAACATTTTTCTATTCAATTTTGGTGTTCTGTCATTATTCTCTCTCTCTCTCATACTCTTGGAGACTTAGAGTTTTCTTGGAGCACTCTTGGTTGATGTGGCACACTTAGATTCTTGGAGCAAGAAGGCAAAGGAAGAGCAGGAAAGCACGTGAGGACATCAGGATCAACAACCATGTCAGATTTTCTTGTAGGTACTGAGTTGCATGTATGTTTCATTCGCTAGTTTTGGCATGCATGGCATATGCATGTGGGCTATTGGTTGTAGTCTCTCATTGGCCTGGAGGATTTTTAGTATTAACAGTGGATTGCCTAGCCTTGCCATTTTTTGGATAGCCATGGTGATTTTGGGTTTACTTTCATTATTGTTTTTGGTTGGTTCTCATGTTTTCTTATCTTGGGCTGAATTATTAGTTTCTAGAAGCCTTGGTTGGACAAACGCTCTGGAAGCCCCGTAAAAACTCAGATTGAGTTACTAGTCCTGGAATCCTTGATCAGACAAATGCTTTGGAAGCCCTTGGTGGGCTGATTTACTAGTACTACAAGCCTTGGTTGGAGAAATGGTCTGGAAGCCCAACAACAGATGTGGGTTGAGTTACTAGTCTTGAAAGCCTTAGTTGGAACCAATGCTCTAGAAGCCCTAGAAGGCTTGGATGGAGACCAGTTTGATGATGGTTTTGTGATGTCTAGCCGTGAGGTGGAACTATTGTTTGATGGGTTGAGGTGGATGGTCTCTAGAAGCCCTAGATGAGTTTTGATTGATATTTTCTATGGGATCCCACATTCATGCTTGGAATATTGTACATTGGTGAATGGTTGAAGAGAGATTTGGCTTAGCCATTCTACAGTCAGGTGGAACAAGGAAGTCCCATCCTGGGTTTGGATTTTGCATCATTAGTGAAAGGTTATTTCTCCTTGTATTTGTATGAACATTTTGATGGATTATATGTGGTATATATGGTTGTACTTTCATGACAATTTATGTTGCTATTATGTTGGTTATCTATGCATTTTATGACAACAACCATGAATGGCTTTCATCATGTTTTTACTTGTAATTGAATTCTCAATGTATCTATTACCTAATGGATGGAATAGAAGTTAATTTATTGAGGCATCAATGGTTCTTAATGATCCTCAGCTATGTATATGACCCATATGCTCAGAACTACTATTTACACTTGTAGATTACATATTCATGATATGTTTAATGAAATACTTGTCATGGCTAGTAGGGATCTAGTCAAGGTCTTAAACAAGTACTTTCTTTAGTATTGTCATTTCCATGTTACTTTACTATTCTAAAGATATCATGAAATTCTAGGCAGCGACTTGGGCTTGAAAAAGTGACTCAAATCCCATGGACACTGGCATAGCACTGAAATATTTAGTCTTTGAATACTCCAGTAGGCAAGCCTGTGAGAGTGATATTAGGTTTCTAGATGTTGTCATGCATATAACATGAGAGCGATTGAGGCTTAAGCTGTCCAAAATTCCTGTGAGACCCAACGAAAAGTTGTTTGAATTGTTGGATTGGTTCTTGAGGGTCCTAAAGTTGATGTTGAATCTCCGTATGGTGTGTTTCCGTCAGTTCCATTTCCTTAATGTGACTTAGGAGGTCAAATCATATCATAGTGGCCTTTGGCCGCATGTTTTCCCTAGCTCACTGATTGCTTGGGTAGATGTGGAAGGAGGGTGTTACAAGCATGATACCTGAGTGGTTGGGATGGCTCCTTGGAGTGTTTTTGTTGATGTGGAAGGTATGTTTGATGTGTTTCCGCCGATTCCACTTCCTTAAGGTCACTTAAGAAATTCAATCATATCATAATAGCCTCTCGTCACATGTTTACCTCAGTTGGGTAGTTACTTGGGTAGATGTGGGAGAAGAGTGTTACAAAAGCTTATGAACCATGTATAATAATTAATATTAGAAGCATAAATTATTTATATATGAAAATGCATCAATTTTTTGGGGAACTATTCCGCATAATCGATGTCATGCTTTTGGAATATATGTATGGTTGTAATAGAATAGATCACAAAAAAAAAGATATATATGTATGAGCATTATGAATCAATAGGTAGATTAGCAATACTATAGAGCTTGTACTATCTTTTTATACAAAATAGCTTCTTTTTTTTGCAAAGGGTCAATAATAAATTATCGAAAAATTGAATGTAGATTGAAACTACATTAGTATGAAAGTATCAATATTTTTCATTAATGAGACTTCCAGTGGGATCCATGCAAATTCTATGGCATTTTTTATTGGTAAATGATTTCTTCTGGAATCCTTGCAGATAGCTTTGAAATTAGATTTAATGAGTCTACATGGTTTCTTGAATCCTTGGAGATAGATTTGGTAATCAATTGAATGAGTCTACATGGTTCTTGAATCCTTGGAAATAGCTTTGGTATTCAATTGAATGAGTTTGCATGGTTTCTTGAATCCTTAGAAATAGCTTTGGTATTATTCGAAGCCTTGGTTGGAACCAACGGTTTGGAAGCCCTAGAAGGTTTGGATGCAAACCAATCTGATGATGGTTTTGTGATGTCTAGCCATGAGGTGGAATCATTGTTTGATGGGTTGAGGTGGATGGCCTCTGGAAGCCCTGGATGAGTTTTGATTGATGTTTTCTATGGGATCCCACATTCACGATTGGAATATGGTACCTAAGTGAATGGCTGAAGAGAGATTTGGCTTAGCCATTCTACGGTCAGGTGGAACATGGAAGTCCCATCCCGGGTTTGGATTTGGCATCATTAATGAAAAGTTATTTCTCCTTGTATTTCTATCAGCATTTTGATGGATTATATGTGGTCTATATGGCTACACTTTCATGACAATTTCTGTTGCTATTATGCTATTTATGTATGTGTTTTATGACAACAACCATGAATGGATTTCATCATGTGTTTACTTGTAATTGAATGATCAATGTATTTATTACCTAATGGATGGAATAACAGTTATTGTATTGAGGCATTAATGGTTCTTAGCGATCCTGAGCTAAGTATAAGACCCCTATGCTCATAACTGTTATTTACACCTGTAGATTACATATTCATGATATTTTTAATGAAATATATGTCATGGCTAGTAGGGGTCCACTCAAGGTCTTAAACAAGTATTTGCTTTAGTACTGTCATTTCCATGTTATTTTACTATTCTGAAGGTATCATGAAATTCTAGGTAGTGACCTCGGCTCTTGGCTTGAAAAGGTGACTCAAATCCTATGGATGCTAGCATACCAATGAAAAATTTAGTCTCTGAATAATGGTAGGCAAGCTTGTGAGGGCAATTTTGGGTTTCTAGACGTTGTCATGAATATAACATGAGAGCGATTGAGGCTTAAGTTGTCCAAAAGTTTTGTGAGACCCAAGGGCAAGCTATATGAACTGTTGGATTCATTCTTGACGGTCGTGAAGATGATGTTGATTATTTGTATGGTGTGTTTCCGTCGGTTCCACTTCCTTAACGTAACTTAGGAGGTCGAATCATATCATAGTGGCCTTTGGCCGCATGTTTACTCCAGCTGGTTGATTCCTTGGGTAGATGTGGAAGGAGGGTGTTACAAGTATGATACCTGAGTGGTTGGGATGACTCCTAAGAGTGTTGTTGTTGATGTGGAAAGTATGTTTGATATGTTTCCGCTGATTCCACTTCCTTAAGGTCACCTAAGAAGTTCAATCATATCATAATAACCTCTCATCACATGTTTACCTCGGTTGGGCAATTACTTGGATAAATGTGAGAGAAAAGTGTTACAAAAGCTTATGAACCACATATAATAATTAATATTGGAAGCATAAATTATTCATATATGAAAATGCATAATTTTTTGGAGAACTATTTTGCATAATCAATGCTGTGATTTTGGAATATATGTATGGTTATAATAGAATAGATCACAAAAATAAAATCAAAAATCCAAAAAAAATATTTATGTATGAGCATTATGATTCAATAGGTAGATAAGCAATACTATAGAGCTTGTACTATCTTTTCATAGAAAATAGTTGCTTCCTTTTTTTTTTTTGCAAAGGGTCAACAATAAATTATTGAAAAAATTGAATGTAGATTGAGACTACATTGGTATGAAACTATCAATATTTTTCATTAATGAGACTTCCAATGGGGTCCACCCAAATCCTATGGCATCTCTTATTGGTAAATGCATTCTTGTGGAATCCTTGGAGATAGCTTTGGCATTAAATTGAATGAGTCTGCATGGTTTCTTGAATCCTTGGAGATAGCATTGGCATTTGATTGAATGAGTCTGCATGGTTTCTCTTCGAGAAAGGGGCGGCTACAGAACAGCCTTGAGCTAATTAATCCCTGTTGTTCAAATTTTGCAAGCCTTGAATTTACGAAGTTTGCTACATCACAAAAATATGAGAGAAACTATAGGTTTGTTTGCGCTTTTGAGAACTACGAAACGATGGAGATGGCGGAATAGCTTCCGATGACTCTCACAAAGCTCGCAATCTGTCGTAGACACTCCAGAGCTATCTGCACACGGCTTGGATGATCCTCCCTTACTGGCGCCTCCAAATCTACGAAGAAAACGTAGTCAAAATAATACCTGGAACTGTGCCCGTCTTGGTCTTCGTTGGTCACCATACGCAGGGGGTTCTCGCGGTGAGGGCGGGATTCGATCTTTGTCACTTTTATGTCTCTCGCAGCGAATATCGACAGCGCCTTAAACAGATCCTGCGTTCCCTCTTTCAACGAGAAGGCCACCGTCGTCTTCGACCCTGGGTGTAACGAGGAGTTATTGTTTTTATTGTTGGGCTTGGTCAGAACCAGAAATCGGGTGGTATTCGACGAGTCGTCCTGTATATCTTCTTCTACCACTTCAAGACCGTACTCCCGCCCGGCAATCTCACTAGCGATGACGGCTGTGTCCTCTATGCCGTTCTCGGCTACGAAACGAGCTCCCTTAGCAGCGTTGTCCACGGCCTCCAAGTGCATACCAAGATCCGCGAGACGCCGCCGGCAATGAGCGAGTGCCTGCGGATGGCTGATCACTCTTTTCAAACTATGCCTCTTCGCCGCCCCTCTGACCGCCAGCAGGCAATGGTTTATTGACAACAGTAACTCGCCTACCACATTGACATCGGGATGGCGTAACATCAAATCATAGTTCCTCTCGATCACTCCGTCCAGCGAGTTCTCCACTGGCAGAACTGCAAGGTCGGCAGCCTCCGACTCCAGCGCATCGAAGGCCGACTCCATACCTCCTTCGCACGGAAGGGCATCACACCTCTGGAAGGCTCGAACCGCTGCCTCTTGGCAATAGGAGCCGCGCACGCCCTGGTACGCCACTCTCATAGGCTTCCCCTCAAACAACGGCCCTACCCGCAGGGGTTCCATGGGGAGCAACACATCGTTATTATCGTCATTAGGGCCGAACATATAAATTCGTTCAAGCTGATCTAATACCGCCTTCTCTGACTGCCCTACATCACGCCCGAGATGTTCTACCCTTGGATGTCTGAGAGGGCACTTCCGCGCCTTCGACTTCACCGAACGACGATCGGCCCACTTGGGTTGGTCACCGCCCAGCGGCCCTAAGACGCAAAGAGATCTACTGAAGGCGCCGATACCCTCATTCTTTACATCCAAAGGTGCCTGCCTTCGGCCTACACTGGGAGGAATTTCTGTAAATCTCAAAGCCATTAGACTCAATACAGAAGCAATATGTTAATTATATTAACGCTTGAATATGGATCTGGCTTCAACGCAGGTTGTTCTAATTGTATGTACTCTTCCAGTCTCTGTTAATTCGAACGTGCAAAACAACTGCACTAGGTAAAATTAAAAACAGGAGGGGAGCAATGAAAGAAAATAATGTTTCAGGAGAGAGCCGCAGAGATTGTGCGAGCCTCGGAGAAAAGCGTCCAGGAATGCATTATATTGCCATCTACTCAGCGAGAGATTTGGTGAGTCGTTGGGCGGTTATGCGTGGGAATTGACCATTGATCATGTGGATTATCTGTGTGGTCAAGACACGAAGCTACGAATCTCCTTCGTGTTTCGTGTTTTTGTAAAGCGCAGAACAATAACGTGTTGCGGAACTTGGAAGTAAAATGTGATGGCGCAGAATTCTATTATTTGAGGTATCTTTGGGAGAACGTCATGTTCATACGGAACTCAATGTTTATCCTGGATCCAGAAGCAGCCATTCGCCACTTATTATAAACGCTCGCTGTTCAGGTACAATTCTATGGATGTTTCCACATTCCGATCTTAGATAATGGCAACGTTTCTCGGAAGTAATGGTGGTGTTTTGTTATTTTGGGTGATTTTCTCGAAAATATTCTCTATAATCAACTCCTTGTTGAGAATATATGATTTGGAATTGGAAGTATCTCTTTGTTTTTTTTTTTATAAAATTTGGCAACATAATAATTATATATGTGGTGTAGATTGTGTTATTCACAAAAATAAATAAATATATATATATATATTATATATATATATAATATATATATTTATAGTATTTTTCAATTAATATTTAAGATTAGTGATGGTTTTTGTAGGGGAGAGATGTCTAATGTTGTGCAGGGACACTAATTGATATAGTATTGGTCTCACCAAACCACAAGAGATTGAAACTTTTGCAACCAATATTTAAACAAAAATAAATAACATTAAGTGCAAATAAGTCTTAACTTATGTCCAAAATTTCCCAAAACATTGACTGGACCCACAACTGTCCATAAATAGTATCTTACTACTTAAGAGTGCAAACCATATTGACCCAACTAGAAAACAAATAAAACCATAAATCATTCCAAAATGGTCTATTCTAGAAGTAAAAAATTAGCAGTCATTTCAACCCCCACTCATCATAACTAAAGCTATGCATCCCAAATAAATATCCATACCTGCACATAATAAAGTGAATGTATGTTAGCCATAACCACTGCATTGTTCAACATTTAAACCCCCTATGTTCAATAAATGACACAAACCCAATAACATTTAAACCTACTTTGTTCAATAAATGACATCCATCCCATTCTATTTCTCATTAAAACATATCAAAACACATGGATCAACAAATAACAAATTCACCAATTAAATTCAAGTGCCAAAAACTATAAAAGAAGTTCAAGCATTGCTGAAGTTGTATGTTATGCTTTCAAACTATTCACGAGCCTTGGAGACAAAACATCAGAGAACAATTGTGAGTATATCTAGGTTAGTTATTTGAATTACAACACATTTTTCTTACAGTTCTATCTTCATTTCTCATAGTTCTTACAGTTTCAGTTTCATAGTTTCAGTTCTTATAGTTTCAATTCTCACAGTTTCATTTTCATGAAAATATATATTTTTTATATTTTTCTATAACTATTGGTGAAGACACTTGGTTTCCGTAACTGAATCCTATGGATAAAATCTCCCTTGGGAACTACAGGTTCTATTAAAAGCTAGATCGAGAGCTAGTCACTGTTACACCTATTGATGAGGATCCAATATAAAATCCAGACACTAAAGCATTAGAAACATGTTGTTAATCAAAGCACTCTTATAACTGGCAATTAGAACCTCCTTGAAAACAAACCTACTACAGCTAGAGACCTGAGCAAATTGATTCAATTACATGGCATACATGATACAATGTTCTTGCCTTTCTACTTTACTCATAGCCTTTGGGGACCCTGTTATAGACATATATGGGCACTACAACCCCAATCACATATGTCGATAAACCAAGGGCTTTTAAACCCCTGAAAGTGTTGGATCACACCCTAAAGGATCATGGTCAACTGATTACATCATTTCCTAGAAGTTCCTCCTGAAAAACCACTCAGAACTGGCCAAAACTGACCCATACAGACTACTCCATGCTTAGGGTGTGATGCATATTGGCTACTACACTGGCCAAGTGTGATGCATACTAAAAGAGCCTTTTGTGGGGTGCGATGGGTGAGAGTAGACAAATGGCAGAGACAGATTGCTAAGTGGAAACCCAGAGAATCTTCTAGAAACTTCTCATATGACACTTGCCTCTCTGAATTCGCCCAAAGACGAGTAAGAGATCATGAAATCTCCAAGTGGAACAAAGAACTATTAGTAAAATCACACTAATCAAAAACCCAGAAGCTAACTCACCCCTCTACAAATATCTATAAATGGATCCCTCATCATAAATTTTGTAATTTGTAAGGAAGTGCTATTGGTTTATCTTTGAGATATTGTATTGTTGGGTGATCTTGCTTTTCATGAGGTGAAGAGGGCTTTCATGCTAGGAGGATGATGCTAGATTAAACAGTTGGGTTGTAATCCTCTCTTCTACTTCTACTATCAATAAAGTTATTTGAGTTTTCCTCCATATACTTGTGTGCTTCGGAATCTTGTATTTGTGAATGCAATTGTATGGTTAATGTACTTCTGATTCTGCATTGTTTATGGTATTATAGATCTCTATGCTTTGATAGTGTTTTTTTGCTTTGTCTCTACAGGCGTTCTTTAAAGCAAGATAAGTGAGAAAGAAGTGGCAAGATTTATCAAAGGAGAGAGGAAACAAGCAAGGAGCCAAGCGAAAGATTAAGGTTGGTGCTCTCTGCTTCTCTCTTATCTATCATACATAAAGGAAAACACAAGTTACTTTGAATTGTTTGTTTCTAAGATAGCTACCCATCTTAGTGGGACTAGCAGATCAAATAGACACTAACTTTCCCAGAAACGGACCCACTAAAACCCCACATTATTTTCATAAAAAAGCTCAAGAATGCCCCTAAATGAATAGGACCAACCTGTAAGGGGCTAATAAAAAAAATAGCCTAATCTTTTCAAAATAAGTCCTGCTTTGGACTCATTTCTTCAAAAATCATAAGCATTACCAGGACCAAGCTCCTTGATACATTAAACCAGTTTATTGGGCATGGAAGCCAAAATCCTAATCAAGGAGAAAATATATTTTCTAAGTTTGATCTTATGTTTAGATTCTGGCATATGGCCATCAAGGAAAAAGATAAATTCGAAACAACATTTAGTGCACCTAAAGTGTGCAAAGAGTGGAATGTCATGCCTTTTAGATTGGAAAATGCCCCAAAAATATTGCCAAGGGTTATGGAGAATGTCATTAAACCATATTTTGACTCACTCATAGTGTACAAAAATGATGTCCATGTATTTTAAATATAATAGATCAACATTTCATACATCTAAATAAGTTCTTGCCGATAATAAAGGATGATGGATTGGTTGTCTAAAAAATGTCCTAAAATTATAACTAGATCCTAGGTTAACTTTAAAACTAAAACCCTATCAAAATAACAATCTTCAAATATGCTAATCTACAAGAAGATGCTGCTAACAGAAAATACATGGAAAACAAATCTATCAAATCTACTTGGTTGTTTTATTAGATCTGAAAAGTAGTAAATTATAATAATATAGCTCAAAATATAAAACATCCCAACAACAAAGTAATGTGCCCTACATCTTAGAGAATGAGAAGATGAGGGAAGGTACAATGCATTTACTCACATGCATGAAGAATTGAAGGTGACCTAGTCAAGCCCTAACCTTATTCTAAACACCAAATAAGCACACCTCAACTTGAAGAATTCAAGCATGCATAATTTGAAACTGTTATACAAGCAAAATCTAATAAAATAGATAGTAACATCCTCCCCTTGATAAATCAAACATGATGAACTAGAACTAAATTGAACTTAGAACTTGACTAGATGTTGAACTGAATGGGAGATTGATCTGAAAAACTACAAAAGAAACACTCTAGTTCATTGAAGGTGACACATGCATGCACCCTCTACCAAACAACAACTTATATTTCTATCTAACTGCACCCTCATTACTCCTATTCGCTTTATCTAATTTGATATATGAGGTTAATAATTACTCAAAACTTTACAAAATGATAATATGCTTACCTAATCTGAGAAAAAGGCATGGCCTCTCTTATATATGGAGACAAGATACAAATAAGAGTTATAGTTGAAATGAATGTTTACATGACTAGAAACTTCAACTGTAAGTGACATGACGAAAAAATTGTTATGGTGTGAATTTGTGATCAAGAGTGCTTTAGGGGGTCTCAAGTTGGAGCCTTGGTCAAATTAAATACCATGCTTGGTTCGGCCAAAGATAACTCCTTGAGGACCAGAGATTGATTTCTGGATAAGTGCATCCTTAGACAAAAAAAATAGATAATGAATGTTAAGAGGGATAGGTTGTAGTGGGAGGAAATTTGAGGCTAGTGATAAATGTAAGGCATGGAGTGAGCATTGTTTATAGGTGACATGCATTTCCAAACAATTGAAATTAATCAAGAAAATTTGAGTGCATTGTATAAAATCCACATGTTAACTAGAAGTATTATTAGAGGCTTGAATACATAATAGACTGGAAAGTGTCTCATTGTCATGACAATACAATAATAGTCCACCCTGTATGAACTATCTACGAGACATTAAATTAATAATGGAATAAATTAAAGATTTTAGGTTGATGGATTGGTTGTCTCAAAAAAGAAGATGGAATAATTTAAAACCTTGATCAAGTTTCTTGGTCATACAATCTTAAATGGTCAATTGATACTACAACATGTTGGAGAATTTACTGACAATTTCCCTAACAAGATCACACACAAAACACAAATCCAAAAATTTCTAGGTAGTCTGAACTATGTGGGCCACTTCTACAAGGACCATGATAATGATAGAAAATTTTTAAATGATAGGCTCAGAAAGATTCCTCCTCCATGGACTCTAGTACATACTAGAGTGGTGTAAAACATCAAAACAAAGGTAAAAACACTTCCAATTTTACATGTTGTAGATTATGGTTTACCCAAACTTGTGGAAATATATGCAAGAAATATTGGATGTGGAGTAGTACTAAAACATGTGAGAAATAAAAATGCTAAACCTAAATAAGAAAACACCTAGTTTATTTCAAGAACATGGGAAGATGCATAAAACAATTATTCTGCAATTGACAAAGAGATTAAAGTTGTTCTGAATGCAATATATATGTTTGAAATATCAGATCAATACTAAAGCAATGTAACACATCAAAAAATCATAAATCTAAAATCGTAAGCATAACACATCAAAAAATCATAAATAAAAAATCATAAGCATTCCTAGGACCAAGCTCCTTGAGACATTAAATCAAATGCTGGGCATGAAAGTCGAAATCCTAATCAAGGAGAAGTCTTGCTTTGGCTTCATTTCTTCAAAAATCATAAGCATTCCTAGGACCAAGCTCCTTAAGACATTAAATCAAACGCTGGGCATGAAATCCGAAATCCTAATCAAGGAGTTAGTAACAACAAAGAGTATCTCTGTGTATTTTGTGAACCCGTAAAGAGTCTTCTTGAAGATCCAAGAACAGACCTAGAAGGCATTATGCAAGTCCACTTGGTGAGACAACGGGGGTTGTGAATGAATTCAATTGCGATAACAAACAGGAGTCTAAACAAATTAATTCAAACAACCGTAACTACCAGATCTTCTCATGGTATCTTCAGTGTAAAGACAAGTTATCAAAACAACAAAATGATATTTTAAGTAGTAAAACCGAACAAGAGGCACTGTTGAGAAATGCATAACAAAACCAATCAATACAGTTGTGGTATTTTAAGTGTAAGGACAAGTTATCAAAACAAAAATCACTGATAATTTTGAAGACATACAACAAAAAGATTTTGTATATTTTATTTTTCAAGGATACTAACACACATGTTGATAATTTCCTATAATAAAGCAGAAGTATTTTTGCCTTGTACGAAAGCATAATTTACAAATATTTTTATGTAAATGCATGTAATAATTCTATAGGTTGTTGCATCTATGGCAAGATTTAGTTATGTTGCTCATACAAGGAGAAGTGGTAGGAGAGTGACAAGGGGTGCACAATTGCGATGCCCATTGTCAGATGAGGACAGGACAGGTGATGTCAATGTCAACAATGCCCCAAGGAATGTTGTTGAGGATGACCATGCAACTAAAGTTGATGTTATGATAGCATCACCCACAGAACCATTGTCAACAACAGTCCAAGGGGAAAGTTCAACTAAAAATATCAGTGCTATAAGAGGATGGTAAAAATAAGAAATGTTAGTTGCAACTAACGACATAGAATTTAACGGATACTCAATTCGGGAATCTATAAAAAAAACATGGTATTCCACCCTCATCAACACATTATTCGATAAATGGACTGACTCATACAAAAAATAGAGGGCCTCTTATAGTTATGATTGATGAAGAGGTGACCGAGGTGGTTGAGTGGTGTAAAGAGATGGCCTAATTGGGACATGGGCTAGAGTTGATACAACTCAAATCCACAATTTCTCAAATCTGTCAAGGGAGGCCAAACCCATTCAAATATGGGTTTCCTAGTAAATCATGGTGGTTTGGGTTTAAAAATAGGCATTCAGACCTTGTATTGTGTACTGTTGAGGGCCTTGATAAACACAGAGCATTAAATTTTCACCTTGCAGTTGTGCAAAAGTTCTATGACACACTTTCTAGTGCTTATGATAAACATTATTATGGAGCATACCATATATGGAACTATGATGAAATAGTTTTACAGGCACCGAGGAATTGTGGCATGCGGGTAATTGCCAACAAAGGGAGCCGAAATGTGCCAAATATTTTGCCTAAGAGTAGGGAGTGGATAAATATTTTATGTTGTGTCAATGCAATTGGTACTTCAATCCCTCGATTTTATCTATTCAAACGTAAAAATCAACTGAAACTATATACAAAACTATGAACTAGGTGCATGCATGGCTACACATCCCCATGCATGGATGACTAAAGAACTATTTTTAAGTTTCCTTTTTCACTTTGTTGCATCGGTACCAAGTGGCGACTCACCTAATAATAGACACCTATTGATATTGGATGACCATAGGAGCCACATGGTTGTACAAACAATTGAGGAAGAAAACAATTTAGGCATCAACCTATTGACATTGCCCGCTCATAACACTCACAGACTACAACCCCTTGATGTTAATGTGTTTGTCCCTTTCAAGAACTATTTTAGGTTGGAGCATGTTGCATGGATGGAAAAGAATCTAGGGGCTGAGGCGAAAAAGTTCGAGCTAGTAGAGCTTGTAAGTAAAGCTTTTAAAAGGGCTCTGACACCATCAAATATCATTGTTGGATTTAGGAGGACAAGAATCTTGCCACTGAATTATACTAATTGTAGCTAGGCATTTCATGTGAATGGTTAGGAAGAATTGAATGCCTAAACAGGCGTTGAAGTGCAAGAAGTAGATGACCAAGATGATGTGGTTGTATCTAGTAATATGATTTCCCTCTCTCAAGGACACTTATATGATGAAGATGATGCGACTGTATGTGAAACATAGTATAATCATGAACAAATTCACAGTAACATGGAGATCTTTCCACCAACTCAAGAACTTAAAACTCTTGTTGTTGATATTGTTAATGACATTGTTGAACATGTAGTTGACAATGACCAATTAACATTTCCAAACCAAGTAACCCCACTATCACGGCTATCAGAAGCAATGATTAATATGAATGAACATAGTGTCTCAACAACCAATGAACAAAGCATGAACATGCCCTCACAACCAGCAAAATTGAAGAGTGAAATTGTTCATTTTTTTTGTTGATAATAGATCCATGGAAGAAGATGAATCACATAATGAGGCATCAAATGAAGATAATGATATAGTTCAATCAGTTGTCTCAGATACTGAAAGGGAAGTTCCAAGAAATGACATGCAGGTGGGAGGGGTGGAGAAGATACTTGGCCAGTTCCTAAAGCTACTAGTAAAGAGAGTATCAATGAAAAAAATAAAGGTACATCAGGTAGTCTTCGTTTGGGCCAAAGCTCACATTTACTTACCTCAGAGGACTATATAAACCTGTTAGTTGAGTCTGAAAAAAAGAAATTTGAAATGCAGTAATTAAAAAATAAAAAGAAGGATCTAGTCAAGGAGAAGAAGGTAGCAAGGATTGTTGCAATGCAATGTCAAGCAGATGAAGGATTGAAAGAGATAAAGGAAGGAAAGTTAAGGACCAACAAAAACAAATCGCAAGACAGGAAAAGGAATCAAGAAAGACACAACAAATGCTTGAAAAGGAATAAGGGATGATCAATATGGTTGACAATGATACAAGCATAGTCGATGAAACCAAGATTATTTCAAACTCATTAGACTATGTTGCAGATAATACACCATTATTCCAAGATCTCATAAACATTCAAGTGCCTCAATATAAAATTGAGGGTTTACCCACTTGCCTTATTCCTACCAGATAAGGTGTCAATTCTATGTATGTTCATTACACACCTCCACTTAATGTAGGCGTTAGTAGTGCAAATGTGAGGTATAGATACTCAATTCCTCCATGGTTGGAAGGTGAAAATTAGACTCAATCATATGGTAGAAATAAACTATTTTTTAATCAACCCTTTTTAGGTAGGCAAACCTACCTGGCTCAAGAAGGTAACTCGGGGAGTTTTGGCACTAAAGATTCTCAGGGCCATAAAGAATAAGGGTGTCATATTTTTTTGGTTGTAACCACATTATGATGTGGATTTTGGATGGATTTTATCTTTTTCTTGTCACAAAAACATTTTGGCTTACAACCTAGGTTGTTTTATTTCTTATTGTGTGTGGCATTATAACCAAAGTCCATTTTAGAAGGAACATCTATAATCTATTATGATGTAGAAATATTATGTGAGAATGAAAATGGGATTTTATGTTATGCATCTACACACCAAATGATTTACACAAGTGAAATAATGACAACAATTTTAGTTTACATTTCATGAGATTGTGGCAATACTTCATGATGAAACAACACATAATGCACATAATACCTATAATCAAAACATAATACAAATGGGTAATACAACTAATGCACCCAGCCAACATATCCAATCCACTAATAATCCATAGCATCATCAATGTAGAAGCAATGCTACAATATGAGGCTCAAGGAATCAATAAGTTCTCTACAATATGCAAAAATCTAGCAACATATTCTGGCAAATGTACTAATGAAACCACCGGGTCAATACCATTCTCTACCTGGAAAATAAAAATTTAGTTATAGCATCAAACCTTGCAGTAGTATAAATTCTATCATAGAGAGTTCATACAAACCCTAGATAATTTGGCATCACACTCCCATATATTCATTGTTCAAGTATCATTTGGCAGTAAAGGCAAAGGATAAAATGAAGACCACACAGGCCAAATAAAATGAATTTCATGACAGTGAGAAACATAGAATTAAGCACAATCCAAAACAAAGTATTGTGAAGTAAAAACCATAATTTCATTGAATGAAAACATAATTTTCCCGTAAACTCAAAAAAACACAAAACCCTAAACCTGCAAAACCTACAAAACCCTCAAAACCCTAAACCTACAAAACATGCAAAACCCTAAACCTACAAAAAAACCACTAATGCAATCGGAGAGTAAATGAATGTACTAATGAAACAACCTAGTCAATACAAGTCTTTACTTGGAAAATAACAATTTATTTATAGCATCAAACCTTGCATTAGTATACACTATCATAGAGAGCTCATACAAACCCTAGATAATTTGGCATCACACTCCAAAAAATAGAAATGCGATTTCACTTATCACTAAAATCTGGTTGCCCCATTAAACATTTTTTTAGCTATACCAAATAGTAGGTGTACACAGTGCAAAGTATGTTACAGATCAAAGCATCCACCCAGATATTTAACAACTCAATATTTATTTCAAGAAGTGACTAGATGTACAATAGTGTAATAGAGTATTCAACACCTAGTTTCTGTTGAGACGCTCTCCTCGGTGATGTTTTACTCTTTGGAGAAGCAAATTCAGTTATTCCATTTAATTATAAGCAAGTTCATAACAATACATATTAATAAACTTTCAAAAGATGGAATAAGAAAACACCAGAAATACTTGTAGATGCCGAGGAGAATCATCACCTCCTTCTAATTAAGCGAGAGCAAACTACAGGATTGTTTCACCAATGGTATAAAGAGGTAGAAGCGAACTATAGGATAATTTGGCATCACACTCCCATATTGTCATGCGGAAAGAGTTAATCTTGCGGACAAAACCAACCTCCCTAGAAGCCTAAGACTTTCTAGTGACAAACAAGACAATTAAGAGCAATCCTTCTCTAAACATGCATTTACCATACAAGAAATCAAGTGTTTAGATCCTACCTGTAGTCCAACGCTGTTGTAGTAGTCTAGCCTCGTCGATCCAGATGAGCTACTCCTTCACTTCGAAACCTGCATTCACTAACAATCAAACGATTACATAGCACCTGAATATCTCATAAAATAAAACATATTCAAAATACAGACCAAGGAGTATATGAAACAACTCATTAATAACAAATTGTTGAGAAGAATGGACTTATTTGTATTAATAGGAAACAAAAGAACCATTACAACCTAAGCCTTGGTGTTGTGCAAGTTCCTCCCAGGGTCCAGCAAGAGTTTTCCTTTACTTTGATAAGCTCACCCACTTCCAAATGAAACAAGAAAGGATGGGAATCTCTCCTCACAAGCTTCTACAAGGAAGTCCTAATTCCAGCAGCATCTACCCTTTGGAATGTTCAGCTTTCAACCTCCCCTCCTCTGGCCCAATGCCTGTATTTATAGTGTTCTAGAGGAAGTTAATCAGGTCCAACATCAATGGGATACTCCCTCTTTTGGATGGGGTAGCTCCTCTCTTGATGGGATAAGTTCCTCTTTCATAGGGATGCATGAACCATCTGGAGGCGCTCAATACACATCAAACAATCTTCTAGAATGCTCTAGAAATGACCATAAGTAACTTTTTTAAGATGAAACTCGCGCCTTTTGACCTTTATAGGAGTACGCACCCATCCCTTGACTTACAGAGCGTACAAGTACGCAGGTAAAATGAGCTTGGGATGCGTACACGCAAGCAAGGTAGAGAGAACCTGCGTACCCAGAGATAAACATGATTTTTAATGACTTTCTCTCTTTTTTGAAGTTTGACATGAAGAGAAAAAGTATAAGGCTTGACAAGGAGGATAATATGACTATTGATGTTGCCATATTAACTACAAATAGTCATGGTGACAAATTTTAGTGTAACACTATCAATAAGTTAGGATCCCTCTTCCGCCTATGAAATAAATAAGTGTTATGCACAGTTCTTGAAAAAATGAAAAAAATGAGAAAATAAAAATGTGAAAATTTTCATAAAAATTAATAAGGTGAAAGAAGAGAAAGGCTTCCTACACAGAGAGGTGATGCAAGTAACTCTACCAGGGTACTGACCAGGCTCATTGGCAATGGAGTGATGCTTGTGTTCTTGCATGACTCCACTAGGGTACTGTTCAGGCCTGCTGGCAGTGGAGCAACATTAGATATCAAACTAAAACTCTAACTATCATATTGCTTGTGTACTAATATACCCCTCATTCCCAATCGAAAAAATTGTGTTTACTTGGCTTGGAATGTGTGTTGACCGACCAAGAGCATGGAAGATGCAACATCTTTCAATCAAGCTAGTGTCGAAACCAAGATGATCTAAGAATCGAACAATACTTCTGAAGGAGTTAGACTTTCTCTTCATGAAAGAAGGTCCATTCAGAGAACTAGAGTTCTACTAGTGTGTCGCCAAGTGTTGTACCGACTACAACCACCATCCAAAATTTTGCCTTAGCTACATTTTGGAGTCTCCCTACCAACCATCCTTAGAAACATGTCTTGCACTGTCTAAGTAGAAATGCTTCAGTTGAGTTTTAGTGGCTTACCAACCTGTGATTTTCAATTTGTTTGCGTCCCATCCACAGGCTGACACTCCGGGACTTAGCCATTTTCTGGTTGTGATCTCACCTAGGAAATTGCCCAATTCTGGAGGGGAACTAGCCTTCCCTCTGGATATTGCACAATCCATCTGGGCTGCCTGTTGGGCTCTAGAAATGTGCAATCCAACCAGGCAACCTTCTCTCTGAAAATTAAATAATGCAACTCAACACTGGGCTTCATCTAAAAAATTGCGTAATTGTAACTAATAGAGATGGATTTAGTCTAGAAATTATGTAATGCATGAGGGAAAACCAGACTTTCTCAACCCAGAAACTGCACAAATGTCGTTCCCAGGCTTGCAGACTATTGCATGTGCTCCCAGGTTGATCGGTCCCCTCTGGGGCTGAGAAATCTTGATTTGCATGCATGGGCTACTTTTCCCAAAAATAAAAAAAAAAGAAGCAAAAATCATCCCTATATTTTAGGGATCCATTTTTAGCAGCTAGAGGTTACATGCAAAAACCATTTTAGAAACCTCCTGCTAAGTGTCGTTTTTTTCCTAGATTTGTGGCATGCTTGTCATAAGCCTAGATCTTATCAAAACTTATTTATTTGACACTGTAGAGCTCATTCCTCACATCGATCTTGGAGCTCTGACATCCCACTTTGCATATAGGAGCATTTGGCACATTCAACTCAACTTTTTCTGGGAAAGTCCACTTTTCATGCCTTTTGCTTCTTTTCGGTCACTTTTTGTATTTCTCTTTGTGTGAATGATGTTTGCTTTGTTTTTTTTAATTCTTTTTGTCATTTTAATGCATGTTAGCTTGTAGAAGCATTGTTTCAAGTTTTTCATTGCATCTCATTGTTGTCACATGCTTGACACTATTTCTGCAATAATGATCATCGTTGTTGCAACTCGCTTCACACACATGCTTGTTTTCATATTTTCTCAATCTTGCACTCATTTTTTTCATGCATGATTATTCAATCTTGTTTGCACTCAAATTCTCCATGCATTCATACATTTTCATGTTTTCAGTCACCCGTCGGCCGGTCTGGGATATCTTGGTGTGGACCTTGCCTTTCCAAACTACCAATGCACATTTCTAAGAGTGAAGGCTCTACCTTCCTCCCAAAAATTGCACAAATATATCCAAACACTAGCCTCTAGTATTTCTCTACGGAATTCTAAGAGGCAGTGCCTTGCTTGTCCCAGAAATTACGGAAATGTAGTTTCTGGTTTGTAATCCTTGCTGACTAAAACTGTGCATTGCATAGTTTCATTCCTCAGTAGGCTTGGCTAGACTATGCATTACACAATTTCATCATTCAGTCAGCCTCCTGATAGCCCAGACTGTGCCTTTCATAGTTTTGTTAGTTAGTCTCCTAGCCTCTAGGTGAAAATTGTGCAATCTTCATAGTCAATCACCCAATTATGTTGCATGTCAGTCCTCATGTTTCTATTTGTTTTCAACTGACGAATTGCTTGCCATGACTGTTACTATGTCTCCAGTTATCATATATTTTCATCTGTCTCTCAGCAATACATGTACAATGGCCTCCAAGAGAGTAGGGTCAAAGGACACTATCGAGAGCATGACTGGAGATGTAGTGGAGAAAGTGTCTATGAAATTCCCTATCTATGAAGACACCAAGTTGTTCATAGACAAAGATATCAAGATGAAATGGTAAAACATCATCGACACCTTTTGAGGCACATTTAAGGAATATCTGGAATACCATAGGATCTATGTCAACATTCACAAGTCTGGCTTGTACCAGATTGCATGAAGGGATCCCGCGTTTCCATGTGCGAACATGATCCACTCAATTGTCTCACATACTGATCCAGAGACAATGGTGTTGAGTAGTGCCATTGGAACAAAACTTGCAACCTTCAAGGTGAAGGACTTTCAGGAAATGTATAACTTACCATAGCCGATGATCATGATGGAAAAACCCTTCAGCAGACCCAACAACAATGCAAACTCAAGAGATATCTTGAACAGCTAGATTAAAGAGCCAGCCATGTTTAGGACAACACCCAGCCAGGTTTACAAGATGAAGATACAACGGAAGGTATATCAGCTCTTGGTCATATTTTCATGCCGCTTATACAGCCAAGAGAGCACATAAACCTTCTTGCAAAGTTGGGTGATCGTGTTAGACTAATTGTCTAGCAAAGTAACACCTTGCAATTGGTCCAACATGTTGGCTCTCAGGTTGAATAAATGAGTAATAGAAGCCTGACATCTGCCCAACACATAGCAAGCGAGGATATACATGTCTGCTTACATATTGGATGTAGGTTGTGCCTGTTAGCAATTCCTAGGCTTGGGTTGGGCATGGAAACCTTCGGAAATCTCTGTGCACACTTATTGTAGGTTGTTATGAGACCACTTCATCACCCGGGTATACAATATGATCTTCAAGCCTGATCCACCTTGCATGTCGTAGGCAACGATGGAGGCATTGAATGACATAGAAGATTGGTATGCCTCACCCTTGGCATCTTCATATGGATGTACAACATAGAGAAGGCTTTGTGTGTTTTACCAAACTTTTCCATGGTCAAGCTTGACATCCAAGAAGTGTTGTATCACATCTTGACAGGGTTGTCACCTAGACTACATAGGAAGAAGAACGCACCCTAGCCCGCTCTTCCTTTGTAGATCCAGTTGTATGAGATATGGAATCTCAAGCATGCTAACATCGAGACAGAGGAATTCAAAATATTCACCTTCAACACCAGAAGTTTCATTCCATATGACTCGCATTGTTTAGTGAAGGACCACTGTGCAAGAGTGCAACATCCTTGGATCCACAGGGTGTGTCATTGGCCTGAGGAAGGCCCGTGGAGATATTGTTATCACTTCTCTAGGTTCAATTAACTAGTCAGCATAGCTGTAGAGTGGTTAGAAAAGCAAAAGGAAGCATCATCTCAAAGAGCAGCATCATTGGGAGTAGTAGAGGGTAGCAGACCTACGCGTGACAAAGGAAAGAGGAAGGTTGTCGATAGCGTAGAGATAGATCAAAGTAGTAAGTTCAAAGTAGATCCATTTGTATTGAAAGCATCCATTTGCATTGAAATCAAATTTGGAGATTGAGTCTAAGAGGCTACAACGTGACAAGAGAATCACGTAAAGGAAAAGAGAGAAGCAGAAGATGGAGGAAATAGAAAATGATTTGCTGGAGTTGAAGTGCCAACTCAGGGAAGAACAAGAGTTGTGCAGAAGAGAGAAGGAAGCGTAGCAGGAATAGGTATAGCAAGAGGTACAACATAAACATATTGATGAAACTTCTCCCATGCAAGTCATAGACTCATCCGAGTAGCTGGAACAAAGAAGACAGAGTGAGAAGTTGCAAGAGCAAGACTTGTCTCAAGAGATTGAACAAATGATAGAGTAGATGGACATAGATCTAGTTCAGCCAGATTCATATTAGGATATTGAGCTCATGCCTCAAGACCAAGAGGCCACCCCATCAGCTTCACCAGATCTAGAAGCAGAGCAAGTCCCAAGCGATTAGGGAGACACAAAGATCCTTGAAGACAATATAGAAGTAGAGATGCACAACATATCTTTCGACGAGTTAGTACATCGAGTTGTTCAGTCATGTAGAGTGCCTACTCTAGATGTCCATGTATCTCCTATGTAATTTCAAGAATGAGTGATCATGTATGATGTGTGCAAGCATCTAGTTGCATTGGCTGATGCTACCAAAGCATATGTTGAAGCCACAACTCGAGTGCTAGATTCTTGATAGTAGAGAACGAGCACATGGCTAAGGAGTTACAAGCCACCAAGCAGGGAGGAGAAGAAGTTACAACATCTTCCAAAACAAAGTTGAAGGGAGAGATACTGAATGAAGTATTGTCTCTCGACATAGTCATGCAGAATTTGTATTCTAGATTCATCACCGTGCATAGATCAGTTGTCCATCTCAATAGTTGGTAGCAACATTGTGCTAGGAGAGCACACATCTTGTCAAATCTCCACACTATTGTTGATGACATGAAAACATGTACAATGAGCTACAAATGATCCCCATTTCACTTGTCAAAGATGATGAAGCCAAAGGTAGTGGAGTTGAAGGCACACATCCAAAGTTAGATATGGAACTATGAGGAACTCCCGCAGTTCATCACCACTTTGCAGGATTCACATGCACAGGTGTTCACAAGCATGGATGTCATTATGTGCATGCATGCGATCCCATCCATTGGCACACTCACCAAGGTGAAGTCAAAGAATCAATTCCGATTGGAACTAGACATGTACTTTGATGAGTTGATGCGCATAACCACTAATATAGACTTGGAGATCAACACAGACACTATGCATCAATATGTTTCTAGTCTAGCTACACTCAAGACTATGATGCACATGTTATTAGATGAGTTGGAAAGAGGTGGCAAATCAGTGTACCCGGTTGCAACGAAGGAAAGAGTTCACTTTCAGAAGGATGTCACCACAGAGTACATGGACACCATCATGGACTACCAAGCTTGGAATTAGTTCGCCATTGTCGATCATTGCAAGGATATTGAAGAGTTGGTCTTCCCAAAGCTATTTGAGTGTTAGTGATATCTTGCATGACTTACTCAATCCTATTTTGTCTTAGATGGGTACATGTACATATTATAATGTAACATGTTGTAAAAGTGAAAGACCAAGTGTCGATAGTAGAATGTAACAGTCATGTAGTAGTTGAAGAGTCATGATGGTACGTGAAGAGTCACAAAGGGGAATGTCAAGGATCACCCCATGCTTTGTTATTTATAGAACCTCATAACTCATTGTACAGGTGATCCAGGTGGATATTGGTGGCCACCTGCCAAGTCCACCTGGACCCCCACCATTGTCTTTCTCAGCATTTTCAGTTTCCTTAATTGTAGCACAACTTACTATTTTTAGCAGTTTTTCGGGTCCTGACCTTCCGGAGCCGTTTTGAGGCCCTAAACGACGTTTTTTGGGGAATCCGAGGGCAACATCGGGTCATGCAATGATCCGATGTTGCCCGCTTTCCCAATAATGATAGCTCGGAATAATCTTCTAATGAGCTATTGTACGCGTCAAACGGAGAGCATATGCTAAAGTTACGACCCCGGGAAGTTGATGTACCAACTTACCCCCAAACGGGGCCCACAGTTTGGCGTTTCATCTCCTAGGGTTAGGTTTTGGAATGTTAAGGGTTTTTCATTGTTTCTCAACAATAAATAGGCCTCGAGCCTCATTGTAACACAGTTCAGAGGCATGTAGCCATCACATCTCTTCTCAGAGATAAGCTACCATCGCCCTAGCTAGTTTATTTCCATTTCTGATTGTAAGCATGTTTCAGTATTTTCCATTAATGAAATGAAGTATTATTTCCGCTGCATCTTTGTGTATATGGTTATCTCTGTATTTTGTTGCGTTCTTGTTTAAATCCGGATCAAAACGTTTGGAACAAAAACAATTAAATGATCTTGTCTTCATGCAATACAACCTTTGAATAAGGCGCAACCAAATGATGAATAGAAGACCTGATCTAGATCCCATTGTGTAGGATGATATTGATCCAACATCAGAATGGGTTGAGGACACTAAAGATCCTAAGTTTGATGTTGATTTTGATATTAAGAATAAAAAATCACTACACAAATATCTAAAAATCATGCATGAATATTGTAATCATATCCACAAATTATGGCATAAAATATGTAAGCCAATTATCCACATGGAATTATATTATGCAAATAACGCAATAAGGCCTTCAAGTTATGATCCAATCAAATGCTTAAAAAATATATATTTTTAATAATATTGAAAAATAAATATTATTTTTCTCAAAGTTAAACGTTATAATTTGCACTGGTCAATGCTAAACTAATAGTGATCAACACAAAAATTGATTGTTAGAGTTTTGCCATAGCATGGACTAATAATGATTCCATAACCATATTTAAATTTAATGAATAAGCACATAAAATCTTAATATTTAAAAGAAACCTACAATGTAACAAGTTTCTTAACCATGGATATCCATCCGCACTTTACCATGGATATTATTAACTTGTAAATAGGTTTTCGTACAATACCATGGCTTATTGATACTACATGCCGAAAAACCATAACTCATTTCATAATCAAAAATTAAAATGTAAAACATTGTAGACATTACATATATCATTGATTAGAAAGAGTGAAAATTATCCATCGAGAGAGAGAGAGAGAGAGAGAGAGAGAGAGAGAGAGAGAGATGTGTAGGGGGGAGTGAGAGGGAGGGGTAAGAGAGAGGGAGAGAGAGGAATGAAGAGAGAGAGGAGAGGAGGGAGAGGAGAGGAGAGAGGGAGGGAGATAAATATGGAGTCAGAGGGGGAGAGAGGGGGAGGGAAGAATAAGGACATAGAGAGATAGCAGTAGCGAGACAAAGTGATAAGGTAGAGAGGGAGAAAGGATAGGAGGGAGGATAGAGAGGAGAGGTGAGAGACAGAGGGAGAGAAATGGAAGAGAAAGATGGATACATAGATATGGAGGGGGGAGAGGGGGAGAGAGAAGGGAGAGAGGGAGGGAGATAGTGACAAAGTTGGAGGGTAGAGAGAGAGATGGGGGGGGGAGAGAGATAGGGAGAGAGAGAAGGAAGAGATATAGGACTTAAGAGAGAGACAATGAAGAGAGAGTATACTTATGAGAGAGAAGGAGAGAGAGATGGATAGAGTAAAGAGGGAGGGAAGAGAGAGAGGGAAATAGTGAGAGATGTATCCAACCTAGATATGGTTTGTGTATATAAAAACCATCCTAAATTCATCTTAACCATGTAACTATCAAGCACCAAGAAGGATCAAATCTCTTTTCACTTTAAAAGAGGTTTGAATTTCAACACATTTTATCCCTCTCAACGCTTGATAGATCTGGGGTTAAGATGGATCTAGGATGGTAAATATATAGAGACAAAGGTTGGACAACAAGATAGAATTAGAGAACTTTTAAGGTCTAAAATGGGCCTCCTACGAAAAATTCACAACCAAAATAAGATTTATAAGAACCAATAGCATTCAAGATGATAATGTCAACCATGTGGAATGATTCACCATTTTTGGGGTAAAAAAGTAGAAATAATAAAATAATAAAACTATTTTTTCAACTTATCTTCATAAGAGTTTACTCAAATTTCGAGCGAGAGTACTCGTTGGATGCAAAATTCAATTCCTCATCCAAGTAGTACCCATATTGCATACTTTCGATGGACCTTGCTACATGAAAAATGAGAAATACATGAAAAAACTTGATTGCAATAATGTTTTTCATGTATTTATCATTTTTCGTATAGCAGAGTCCATCAAAAGTATGAAACATGGGTACTCTTGGATGAGGAATGAAATTTTGCATTCAATGAGTCCTCTTGTTTGAAATTTGAGTAAACCTATAGAGGGATATGTTGAAAAAGTAGTTTTTTCTTTTTTTCCCTCTAAAATTTGATGATGTAATTCAATATTATTTTATTATTTCCCTATTATTTTATAATTTCATTAGGAGGCCCATTTTAGACCTCAAATTTTTTAAATTCTAGTTTAAAATGTTTATTTTTACTTTTGATTGGGATGTTTGAGTGAGGTGATCCAAAAATTATTGGAAAGAAAATATAGGAAAATATATTAAACAAATGATCATCATTATATCCAGGAACATTATTGATAATACATTGAGGTTGTAAAAGTTTAGGTTAAGGTTTAATAAAAAATCAATGGCAATATCCAATTTTAGTGGAGATGAATATAATTATGAAATAAAATCCCTTGGACTAGTTGAGGATGATAAAATAAACAGATTTGAAGCTTTGGTCAATAATTTGTTATTTTCGAGGTAAAACTTTGAAGTGGTGGAATGGTCTCGATAAAGACGCTATATGCTATTCTATATGGAAAAATTGAAAAACTCTTCTAAAAAATGGATCAAGGATGCAAAATTGAGAAGACAGATAAAATTAAACCTGAATTTGTTAGAAGGCTAGACAAAATTGAATGAGAATAATGATAAGGTGAATGATACATATTATTAAATGATACACATACATATACGTTTTTAACCCTTGGTATCATCTTTCAACTAGTCTCTTGGATTCTTGATGATAGATTATATTCCCTCACACCAACCTTGATGGATTAGGTGTCCAACATTCCCCCCTAATTTGAAGGATTATATGATATTCTGAGAACAAAGTTCAAAAATGAAGGTGAATAAAAGCAAATCACTAAATGCACTCTCTGAATATGATGGTTCAAGGAGACCAAATAGGTAGTAGAAGTCAGAGTCTTCTATTGGTGGTAGTTTAAGGTTGATTACCCACTATAAAACTTGGCTCAAAGTAGTTCTCGTGACAATTTTGAATCTGGCTACAAGTTGATGTCTTTTGCGAAATGGAAGTGCTCTCTAATGATGGTTTAAAAATTACCACAAAATGATGAGATGGTAGTTTAAATATGACCACAAATTGTAATATAGCAATAGATGTAAGTCTTCCATTAAGTGGTGGTTTAAGGAGGACAAACAAAATTCTACTCACGGAACATGATTCTTTCTTTGACTACAACTTAGATTGGGGATTTTATTGACTCTAGTTGTTGGCTTAGATTCACTTGATATGATTTTGAAACTAGTTGTTGACTATGAATTCCCCCCCCTGATCAAATAAAAGGTGAGAAGATGAAAATCTATCCAATTCAATATGTGTGAATACTTGAGAACAAATTTTATAGTATGATCAATATATTTTCTTGAATGTTGAAGATCATTCCCAAGAAGTGATCCATTCAAGGTGAATCTTTTCTTTTATAGGTTTTTGTGACTAGAACATATGTTTGAATGATACATATGATTTTCACAATGTTGACAAGGGTTAAGATCAAAACATTGATCTTTCATGTGGCCAAATCAATAACAATGATGGCATTTTAGAATCGATGTGGATGTGTAGCAAGTGAAGATGATATTTCTTTAAGGAAACTAGCACTCTGAAAATTGGATTTCTTTTTAATAGTTTGGAATACGAAAGAACATTTTTTCTTTTCATATCCAAGATCGGTTTTTGTTTTTTGTTTTTTTTTTTTATGACTTTCCTAAGTTTTGACGATGGGCTTGGGAAACGTAGGAATTTTTTTTTTTTGACAACCTCCATCTTCATTTGAATTTGCTCATAAATTGACATCACTGATTTTGATCATGTGTTCATAGCTGAAAAGATATTTTCACAAAATAAAAAAGAGAGTTATTTTGAACAAGAACTAGTTTATAATGTTGACTCTTTTGTTGTAATTAATTACGTTGGTGCTGAGGCTCAAGTTGAAGAAACTTGATCTTGTCTTATGACTCTTGTAAATATGTTCGAACATTTGTGAGAATGGCTTTATTAGTTTTTATTGCATTGTTGATAGTGGAGTGTATTAGAGTATATAGTAACCCTAATAACTCATCAAATGAAGGGTGTTGAGACTCTTAAACATACAAAAGATAGATAGCTCCCAATGGAAAATAACTATAATTTTACAATGAGTGGCATGTTAAGAACCAAACTATCAATAAATCAGCTCAATTGTGAACCAAATGAATCTCACAAACATCGCTCCAAATGGCTTCACCATAAATGGACAATTAGGGACTTGTATACTTGCTCCATAAAATGAAAGAGAAGTCTGAAAAATTTATGGTGAACGCAAGTAGACATCTAGGAACCATTTTGATTTTGAACCCATATTTTTTGTAGGATATCTGTGAGGTTGACATTGGTGGAATACTTGAGTTTTGTGAAAGGGTGGGTCGACTTATTTCATGAATATTTTTAAGGCGGACCCTCTTATGTTTTGGTTTGCAAGTATTTATATAATGATTTAGGGTGCATTTGATGCCTCTTTAGCACACCAATACACCACAGAAATGATTCATGGCATTAATCAATTCCTAAAGTTTGTTTGAAGTTCACAATTTATGGAATCTTTGAAGTATGATTGCAAGCCTATTTACACCATCAAATGAAAGCATAACCTTGTAGCATATGGTAGAATATTAACAAGAATTGAGGTTAGGTTGATTTAATCATAAATTAAAAGTAGGGTTGGTCGTCACCTTGACAATTCAAGGTCTCAAAAGGACTGGTAACATTGGATTTTGAAACACGAAGGCTGACCATTATTTACTCAATATGATTGCAACAAGTGCTACATAGTAGCTAGTCCCTGCCACTTAGTTAAATATAGTAAAATTGCAATTTGATAGGTATAATACATGTTCATTTTTTTTTAATGAATTACGTAAAAGTTAAAAATGAAAATAATAGGAGCTTGGTAAATCCATATTTAAAATGGATTTATTCTAATCTTTATTTCTTCAAATATCATGTGAAAATTATATGAGCAATTTAAACATTTCATTTTTGAACCTTATATGAAAATTAAATTATATTTATAAGTAGGAAACCCTTTAAGCTTTATCTCTTCAAATATAATGTGTAAATTATATGAGTAGTTGAATATTTATTTTTGAATTTTTATGATTTGTTTTCTAATTAGTTTTGTCAGCAATTAGTTTGTTTTTTTCTAATTAACTTTGCCCAAAATTTGATTTGATGCTTTTCAATTAAGTTGAGTTAAAATATATATTTATATAGAAAATGATATAAAATCATAAATTCAAATGTTCTTAACATAATGCTTTTATAAGACATTTTTTTAGTAAACGTCTAGAAGGGTATTAAATAAAGGATGATTTACTTCTACTATAAATTAAGAACAAGGGTTAAATGTGCTAGAGAAAACCTTGAAGCTTCTTTAGAAAAATAGTTAGGAAGAAGAGTCATCCCTTCCATTCCATAATACAATTACAGGTTTTTTTCATTGTAATAAATTACTTTTTTGTTATTCAATAAAGTTGAATAAAACAAATTACAGATTAGCTGGATTGCTAACTTCCCAGAAAAATACTGGAAATGGAACTGTAAGAACAAAGTGAGGTTGCAATACTCAAGCTTAACTGAGAGAGGCAGATAACTTGCAAACCTCAATCCCATATAAAAGTAAAAAAACAAGGCTCCAAAACTACTATAACAACTAAAATGAAAAAATAAAAATAAAAAATAAATAAATAAATAGAAATGCTTAAGTGTGCACAAAGAAAACCAATGCTACCAGTGCTGACCTGCGTTATTTGGAGTTAAATTGTTGAAGCCTTTATTCTGTCACCAAACAATTGGGTGTTGTACTTTATGTCAAAGTTAAATTAACATGCAATCAATGAAAAAACTCATGAATTATATATTGCCTGCGACAAGTATAATAATAACTTAAAATGAATATATTAAAATGTAAAATACTAGTCAAGGTATGTTGAAGATAAAAACTAGCCTAAGGATGAATCAATGACCCATTGAGAATCTTGATTAGCCTTGATCTCATGCTTGATTGTTGTAATCCATCTCCTTCATTGAAGAAGAATTCATTGACTTCCACTACGAAAAACTGAAGGGTTGATAACAATACAAATTCTCATAACAGACTAAACAATGAATGCAATAATGCAATGTGATGAAGATGAGGTGAAGTCTTGATGAAATTGGAAAATCCAGATAGCGTACTCAATATGCCTAGAAAAATAAAAAAGGCACTGAAGATCCTGATGGAATATTATTCTTCCAATGTCATAGACATATGTGATGGATAGGAGCAACAAGAAGGTCATAATCCACACTTCCCAAAGAAAGGATAACATTGAAAACCTATCCAAGTGACATGATGAGAAGGGAGATGCATTGAATGAGTTGCAAAGGGTTTATTTTAGCAAGAGAAGTAAGGATTCAAGGATGACATTGTGCTAATGGTGAAGAGTTTGGTCTGTCTGGACTAGAGTTTAGAAATTGGTGTGAGAGAAATAAAGGATTCCCAATGAGGGAATGAAATGATACAATAAAAAATATAGATCATCTTTGTTACAAGAGATGAACCTTAAAGGTCAGGTCACCCAAGTTGTGTGAGGAGGAGCATCTAGGTCAAGGAAGGCCATAAACATAGAGAGAGATGGCACTGAATGGAGACAAGAGTAGACTTGGTAGAGTAACAAACAATTCTAAGCGATAGGGATGACAAAGATTAGAGCTCAAAACGACAAGATATACTAGGTTTGATGAGATTAGGATTGCTTGTACACATACAAATGATTGTGGATAGAGATAAAGCCAATGTTGGATGCAATGGAAACACAAAGAGGCAGAGCTAGGGTTTTCTTGAGTGGGAGCAGAAGAAATAAAATAAGGGGATAAGCGTGAAAATGAATAGTCACTCGTGACCAAGGACTAGCTGATTGAAGGAAGAGATTAGAAATAACCACTTAGCTATGACACCGCCAAAAGACACGAGAATATCTATATATATATATATAATATAATATAATATAATTTTGCGATATTTGGTTTCATTTTTCAAGTGGCTTCTTGGATTCCCGATGGAAGTTCATATTCATTCACACCAATCCTAAATTTTCAAATTATAATAGAAAATTGAGGATTTAAGCAAATATATTATATAAAGAAAGACAACAAAGTTGTTAAAAGGCAACCTTAATAAATCACTCACTAATGGTGTAAAAAATTTAAAGCAATAAAAGAGTTGCTAAGGAAAAATTGGAAAATGATGAATTAATAGAAGAATAGAAAAAGAGAGATGAAGAAATAAAAGGTCATGTGGACATAATAATTTTTCTTAATGATGATAGGAAGATAAAAGAAGATATACAAGAGTTTGAATAAAATTTTGATTAACGATTTGACGTTGCAACTTCAAAAGTAAAAAGAAAACAATATTTAAGAAGGTTAGCATGAGATATTTGAAGAAGTTGACCTCGATGTAGAGGATGCATATGTCAAATATGATGATATTATATCTATATCTAGAGTTATCAAAGACCAAACAAAGATGATATATGATGTCATTCTCTCTAAAAAAAGACATGAAATGGGTGTAAGGAAAATCATCACATGTGAAATCATATCAACACCTCACTAGTAGAAAATGAGATATTAGTGACTAGGTGACTAAAAACGTTAGCCATCACATCTTTTCCAAGTGAAATACAACGAAAAATTAGTAATCTTAAGTGACCCAATTAAAAATGACTAACATAAACTACCAATTTAGTCCCAGGTTAAATTATACGACTAACTAATAAGTAATACAGCTAAAAATGACTAACGTCCAAGGACTAATTTAGTATAAAAACAAAAATATGACTACCTAACAAGTATTACTGTGATATGAATCAATTGTTTATGTTATTCATTTTAATTATGCCACTTAAACAATCTAACTTCATTTTAAAAACTAGGGTTTGTGCCATGCCCATTACCACATGATCACCCATGTGGTTTCAAATGTTGTCAGCTTAGAAGATGTGTGATATCATCAATTCAACAAGCTCTTGAGTTTTTAGGCATAAGCATGGCTTGAGGATGATGACCAATGTTGGTTGCTCAAACCTTGTGGCTCATGAGAATTCAACCCTATCCATCTAGTCTTTAACTATGCTAATGGAGTTGGACATGCTTAAACTCTAAAGGGTAGTACATCCAAACCCCATTAGTGTGAATGAGGATCATGAATACATGGTGGAATATAACCTTCCACTCCCATCATTACATAAAATTTTGATAAATTTGTTATGTTATATTAATTTTTTACACCGAGAGGTGTTCGACCTAGTATGGGAGTATGTAACAACCATGGTTAAAAATTCATGTAAAAAATATAAGACCAGGGTCATGGGACATGTTTTACAAGATGAATGGTGGGAAAAACATCCTAGTGGGTGTCACTTTTGGTTTATTATGGCTAAGAAAATTGGAAAAGGCAAAGAGGCATTATTTTCCTTTTATTTATGAAAATAAAGGAAAATAGGAGAAAATGAAGGTGAAAGGTCACATGTTTGCATGAGAGGGAATTGAAGCAAAAATAATGGAAAATGAATAAAAGATAGGAATCAATGATAAAAAAACTTATGAGGATTGATTTTATCAGTGTTAGCTTTTGTTAGTCTTAGCTTGGATCTCCCTCTCTATTCTATCTCATTCTATTGCACACTTAGAGTTTTCTTGGAGCATTCTTGGAGCACTTGGGATTTGGAGCAAGAAGAAAAAGGAAAAGAAAAAGCGCGAGGGGACAACAAGATCAACAACTACAATGGGTTTTCTTTGCAGGTACCAAGTTGCATGTATGATATCCTTGCTAGTTTTGGCATGCATGGTACATGCATGTGGTTTCTTGGTTATGAGTTGTCATTGTAATGGAGGATTGCCTATATTGACAATGGTTTTGCCTAGCTTTGCCATTTCCTGGATAACGATGGTGTTGTGGGGTCTCCCCTTTTTTTTTTTTGATTGGTGCTCATGTTCCTTATGGTTGTGGGTTGAGTTATTAGTTCCTAGAGCCTTGGATGGACAAACGCTCTGGAAGTCTGACAAGAACTATGGGTTGAGTTATTAGTCCTGGAATCCTTGGTTGGATAAATGCTCTAGATCCGAGTGACAGTTGTGGGCTGAGTTACTAGTCTCGGAAGACTTGGTTGGAAGAAACACTATGGAGCACACAAAAACTTGGATAGAGACCGATCTAGTGATAATTAGTGATGTCCGATCATGAGGTGGAATCACTAGTTGAGGGTTGAGTTGGTATAGCCTCTAGAAGCTTTGGTTTTCTTGGTTTATTCCAAGATATCCCACATTCATGCTTGGAATATGGAATGAGGGTGACTGGTTGAAAGAAATATTTGGTTCAAATCAGTCTATGGTCGGGTGGTACATGGAAGTCCTTGACTTGGTTGGCATTTTCATATGTTAACAAGAGGTATTTTCTATTATGATTCATGTATATATATATTGGTTATGATGGTGATATTATGGTTGAGTTGGCATGGTTTATATGTTGGTTATTGTTGGTTATATGATGTATATTGTTTATGGCTCTTAACATGTTTGATGAATAGGTGATTGGTTATCGAATGCATGACCTAATAGATGATATTGTAGCTATTGTGAGAGGGCATCATACCTTTCTTGACGGTTCTCAGATAAGTATGAAACCCCTATGTTCATGTGTGTATTTATGACCTGTAGATTTCATGTTCATGATATGTTTAACAGAATGGTTGTCATGGTTAGGGCTTGTTCGGTAAAGTGCTTGTCTAATATTTTCATGGAAGGATTTGTCCTTGTGTCATTCATGGTTTTGTAAAGTTTCATTAAGTTTTGGGAAAAGGTCTAGATCCTAGCTTGAAAAGTGGCTTAAATCTCATGGTCCCAGGCACAACACTGGGTGAAAAACACTGTTGTCACTCCCTTGTAGGTATCATGTGTGTGACTGGAGGGTTTCAGTCAAAATTGGGCAGTGTTGTGCCAACTTTTAGGATATCATGGAACTGAAAAAAGAGGTTTAATTCAGGGTTTGGGCACCTAGAAGGGTGGTTTAGCCCTTGGGGGTCCTGTAGCACCTAATGGGAAGTCATTAAGGGTTTTGGTTTGTTGATTCCACTTCCTTAAGGTGATCTAGGAGGTTTAATCATATCATAGTAACTCTTTGTCACATGTTTACCATGATAGGCCGGTAACTTGGGTAAATGTGGGAGGAGGGTGTTACTTAGTGGCATTAGAGCATGGTTCAACCCTTGGACTGGATGGGTGGAATGTGGTTGTCATGCATGCATGTAGGTTGGATATGTGCTTGATGTGTATGCATGATGGTATGCATTGTTACAATTGTGTTGTCATGTAGGAGTTGATGATGTTGTTGTTGGGACGTGTTTGTCATGAATGCATGTTAGTTTTATGCATTTGTTATGCATGTCAGTGTCTATATGTTGTTAGACATGCATTTTTATGGGCATGGTTTTCATGCATGAGGTCATGGTATGCAGTTCATATTGTCATGCATGATGTCTATATACTGTTATGATTATGATTAAACATGTATCATGCTAATCTAGTTGATCTTGCAGACGCAATATCCTCCCTTGAACTAGATTGAGGTATGTTGGTTAATGGTTATTATAAGCATTAGGGTTATTTACATGTTTGTTAGTCTATGGTTGTTGCAATTACATGTATGATAGATGTTAGTTAATTAGTGTGATCATATGTACATGCGTTAGTTAGTCATGCATGAAAGTAACCGGTTGTTGTATGCATTGTGGTCATATGTATGATGATTATGGTCATTGAATTCAAGATCTTGATGTTATATGTATCATTTTAATATGGACCAATCTGTGTAGATCGTTATGGTTATGATATTTAGGTATGAGTCGATATTTTGTGAGATTATGTCATACTAATATGGACTGACTTGTGCATATGTAATAGCCTCCCTTCAGATACATTGAGGTATGAGTTTGATTATGTCATCTATTTGGTGTTTGAGTGTTGGATTATGTCGTCTATTTGATTTATCTAGCATGGTATGTTTACATGTTGTTTGAATGTTTTATTAATTGCATGATATGAGTACGTGTCTATAAGATTGCATGAAGGAATGATTTTGTTTTAAGATGGTTGTACTAACACATTATGTGTTGAGACAATTGATATGGACTTGAGTATAAGTAGGTGATAGTTGTAGTATTATGATTGTTGACTATGAGTTGATTATTACATGGTTGTTATTCTTGATAAAGGTTGATTTCAAATTAATAGACATGATATCTTGATATTTAGAACATGTGAATGACATGTGTGAGCAGTTGTAGGGAAACATGTTTGGTATTATCATGACAAGTTAATATTTGATTTGTTTATATAACTAACAAATGGGCGATGTGATAACACATAATAAGACTCAATTATAGCAAGGAAAAGGCTAAAAGAAAGAAATTGGGTGAGAATTTATTTGGCTATGTTCGGAAACCATAACTTCAAATGAATGAGTTCTTTGCATGAATACATGAAGTCTTCTTAACCTTTATTTTATCTTACATTATATGGATATGTGCTAGATCCATGAAGATGTATTTGACATGTATAATTGTTTGTTTTCAGTTATGGCAAGATTCGTCAAAGAATTAGAGTCCCTTGAGAGATGATATATATATGTGTTCAACTATAGATCAACATACTTGTCACATCAAGGTAAGGTAATCCATTTATTATTATGTTTATTTATGCACTGATAGTTATGTGTTTATGGAAATATGACGTTGAGATTACATGGAAAAAGAGACTGCAATGAAATCTTGAAGAAGGCTTGGGTTGAGCTTCCCTTGGAAGCATTGGGAACCTATGGGGCTTGAGTCATGGTGTTTGTTTCTAGTTTTGTGCTTTTAGTCTTTGTGATTTTCTTTTGCTTGATTTCTAGTTTTGTTTAGGTCTAGTGTATGGACATACCACTTTGTTTTTTATGTCATATTGCTATTGGTTTTTCATGGTTTTCTTCTTGTTTGTTTCTTGTTCTTACCTTTTGTGTTTTGAGGGTCTTGGGAACTGGTTGGGAAAGAGGAAAGTTAATGGAGCTTGGGAAGATCTGAATGAAATACAATAGGTAATGAAAGACTCAAATGAAGCCCGATGCATGTATAAGGTAGTTGAATGCAAGAGTATAACATCCAATTGGATTGATTTGTTCCATTGGGGTAAATGGATGGTGACAAGACATTCATGAGAAAGGTAAGATGAAAGGTATAGTAAATGGATTTTTGGCGCAGATGCCTCAACTATGTTGGGAATTGTTTTTCTTAATGTTATGCATGGATAAAGAGAGTTCTCTTAACCTTGAACTTATGATATATGGTAATTATGTCGTGATCATGATTATGTCGATATCTCTATATGTATACATGTATGTGTTTATTTTGGGTAGCATAGGATGTGCTCTAGATCCGAAAATAGGTGGAGGGAATAGAAGACATGAGATATCCATAACCCACAAATCGTTTGGACAAATTCCATCCGGATGATGTGTTATTAAAATAATTAATATTTTAATGGGTTCCTAAGTCTAAACTCAGGAAAATAAAAATATTAATGTATATTAATAAGAATATGGGTGAGAAGATTCTGAGTGACACGGATCAATCCAGTTCTAATGTTAGATGTTGATTAGAGATTAGATCATTACCATTGATTCATCAACAGGAAAAGTATAAGACGAGGCTTGAGGGTCAGTTGGAGATACACCGAAAAGATCAAAGAGTTCGATTTTTCTAGGGCGAGGTTTGCTAAGAAAATCGAGCTAGTTATTTGAGTTGTAGTGAGGGGAAGTTCGACAATGGAGCTTTAGTCCAAGGCCGAAGAATACATATAAGAGAGGTAGAGCAGCACCGGGAGAGATAACGCAATCCCAAAGAGGGTAACGTAGAGGTCGTAGGGGCTGACGCAAGTGACACAGAAGCTGTAGGCGCTGACACATGCCCTTAGAGGCAACCCTGGGGAGAGTCTGTGGGAAAAAGAGGGAATAGTTTAGAAAATCAACTTTCTAAGCAAGGAAGGCTCATTGTGGGGGTGGCACAACTCCTAGAGGAGGTGACACAGTTCTAGCGCAGAGCTTCGAGTAGCCATCTCTGCCCAGCATTGGGAACAAAAATGGTCATGTGGGGTTTGATCATCTAGTTACTGGATTTCTAGAATATCTGTCTTTGGATAGAGGTACTTCTGCAAGGATATTTCTCTATTGGGTGAGCCATATCTGGCACCCTAATCTGCTTAATAATACAAACCCTCTATATGCTGTACCGATTTTCCCAAATTGGTTTTTTCGGGGACAATTGTCCAAAAATAATGGTGTCCCTTGTGTGATTGTCTTAGTGTATTTTAGTTCATGATCTGTATGTATGTGTAAGCTGCAATAGTGTTTTACATCAATATTTAAGTAATTAATTAACTTGTTAATGCAAAAGAAAAAGTAGGAGATGTTAAACCAATAATTGTGGTAGGGGTTTCTGATATGTAGATTCATAAATTCTCACATGGTATCAGAGCGTTGCAAATCATAGAAGACTAAAGACACCAACCAAGAAATCTAGATAATTTGTAGCAAAAAAGCAGTTGTCCCGAGTAACAACGTTGTTCTAGAGCGAGATACACAGAAGGAGGAGTGACGCACTGCAGAGAAGGTGACGCAGAGGCTCACACAGTGCCTACGTCAGCAATCTGAGCCAGGTGAGGGTGATGCAGTAGCTGGGAGGAGCCCATGAAGTAGCTGCATCAACTGTCCAGGCCAGTGTAGAAACAAAGTGGGGGTAGATCAAGCTCATGCAGTGCCACGTCATGTTTCTGGGCCAGGAAGGATTGATGAAGTGGCTAGGAGGAGCTGATCTAGATCACACAGTGATTGCACAGAGACAGAAGGACTTAGATCCTTCAATTTCTCGAGGCTAAGGGAGTTGAGCAGATTTCGACTTGAGAAGTTGGTGGGATGTTGTTTATGTTGGTGCAAAACATTGTCAAGGAGACTAAACCAAGGTAGAGGGAATCACTGCGTTGACAAATTTCTAGCTAAGAAATTTAGATGCGGGTTGCAATAGAAAAGGAGGATTGGAGAGGAGTGATTCAACAGTTGGCCGAAGGATTTTCGAAGGGGAATCAGGACCCATAGGGAGTCTAGAGAGGAGCTTGTTCCTTAGAGGGTTTCTTGCAGCCAAGGAATCCAGATCCAAGTCTTGCTAGATTATCGACAAGAGAGGGAGAAGAGAACCAATCATATTTTTGAGAAGAGATGGCCATGAATGGGTTGAGGGATCATGACAGATTCTATAGAGCATCCAATTCTGTCATCTAGAAGGCCAATATCCTGGAAATCCTAGATAAACATCGCATCACGGACTATGCCTTGAAAGTGGTTGTTGTTTTGGTTGACGTTGATGTGGAAAAGAAGTACGAGGAGGCCCAAGAAAAGGAAAAATGCATGACCCTAGAAGGGGTCAAGGATCATGTAGTACCACACATTGCTGAGAAGGAAAGACAAGGGGGATGTGAGCGACCTTGACCACCTTGTACCAGGGTTCTTCCATGCAATGGAAGATGCTATTGGAAAATTAACTGAGACAATACCAGATGCAGAAGGGAGAGGAGATAGATCCACTCCTTATCAGGTTGGAAGGGATTTATAACCAGTTGACTTCCGTGGGGTCTACTCTAGATCCTGAGTTCATGGTTAGGACTGCCTTGAATGCAGTAGCCAAGGACTGGGAGACATTTTTCCAAAGTATTGTTGGGTTGTGTTATATTCTTTCCACGACTAGCCCATGTAGTTAACCTAGGGTTAGAAGGGGGGCGATAACGGGAGGTCACGGGGGGTTTAAGGGGTGCAGCTAACCCCACTCTATGGGGTCCGAAGTAGTGCCTCAGAAAATTTTGGTTTTGGACTCTATGTTAGGCTGGGCGGACCCACCTATGGTTTTGTGCATGATTTTCACACATGTTTTTGGACGCGATGGTTTTCGATCCATGATTTTGGATGTGATGGTTTTCAGTCCATGGTATTAGATGCTTTGGCATGTATAAATATGTATTGTAACATTGAAAGGAACATAATGAAAAATCAAGCTGGTAGTCTTGGTTTTGGGATCCAGGGGAAAATCTCTGTGTATATGTGTTTTATGTGTTATTCTCTCGCCTTGTTTATTTTCTGTGTTTTAGAATTTGTATGCAGGTAATTTCTGTATGGGGTTAAAAACTACAAGTATTTTGGGTAGACCGACTATCCATAGCTGGGAGGAGATGTGGGAAGCTCTTCGACAAGAAGAGCTTAGGAGATTGACCAAGATAAGGAGTACCAACAAGGGAGCCTGAGTCAAGAAGGAGGAGGAGGAGGATGAAGCTTTGGCATCGGCAGGACAACAAGTGCATTAAAAAAGGAAGAAGAAGGACATCACCATGGTCAGATGCTTCAAATGTGGGGAACTGGGACATTATCCCACTTAGTGGCCCCAAAATAAGGGCAAGGGGGAAGATTTTGAATTGAAGGCTACACCAGTGAAAGAGGACAAGGAAGGTGAGGATGGCGATTGTGCCATGAGTGCTCATGCACTTCTGGAGAAGAGGTGGGGCAACATTGAGGGATATTCGAGAGGGCTACATGAGGGTAGGATCCTTGAGGTGCCCAAAATCTTGGAGCACATATGGCTACAGGAGCCCTTAATGACAGTAGCATAATGACGGGTGTCAGTTAGAGCGAGGTGTGATGGAGAGATAGTGGCATTCCTAGAGAGTCAAAGTTTGAGGCAGTGCAGTAGATGTTGTAGCAGTGCGGAGGCATAGAGAAGGTTTCATCATCGCAGTAGTAGCAAAGGGTCAGCATAGATTAGCAGCAAAGGGAGCTTCAGCATCACGAGGCATCCTTGATTACTAGGATGTCAGTGTTTGTATGGGTATTTAGTGGCTTAAGAAGAAGGGCAAGGGGGAAGATTTTGAATTGAAGGCTGCACTAGCGAAAGAGGACAAGGAAGGCGAGGATGACGATTTTGCCATGAGTGCTCATGCACTTCTGGAGAAGAGGTGGGGCAACATGGAGGGATAGTTGAGAGGGCTACATGAGGGTAGTATCCTTGAGGTGCCCAAACTCTTGGAGCACATATGGCTACAAGAGCCCTTAATGATAGTAGCATAATGACTGGTGTCAGTTAGAGTGAGGTGTGATGGAGCGATAGTGGCATTCCTAGAGTGCCAAATTTTGAGGCAGTGTAGTAGATGTTGTAGCAGTGCAAGAGGTATAGAGCAGGTTGCATCATCGCAGTAGTAGCAAAGGGTCAGCACAGATTAGCAACAAAGGTAGCTTTAGCATCACGAGGCATCCAAACTGACTAGGATATCAGTGTTTGGGTGAGTTTTTAGTTGCTTACTTCTTAGAAACTGAGTTGTAGTGCAACAGTTAGCAGTGGCAGTGCTATGGGTAGCATGATACAACATTTTGAGAAGGAGCTATAGTACAGATGTAGCAGTGACAGTGGTAGATTCATGGGAACCATTACAGGAAGTAGTACTGCAATGGATGAAGGGAAACATGCCAAGCATCAGCAACATAGAGGATCGATATAGTGGATCAGTGTAATGCTTCTATGGGGAAGTATTGCTAGAGCACATTCCTTGCTAAGAGGGAGTGTTGATTTTGGGTAGCATCAGATGTGATCTAGCTTCGAAATTTGGTGGCGGGGCTAGAACACATGAGATATCCAGAACCCAAAAATAGTTTGGAGAAATTCCACTCGGATGAAGAGTTATTAAAATAATTAATATTTTAATGGGTTCCTAAGTATAAACTTAGGAAAATAAAAATATTAATGTGTATTAATAAGAATATGGGTGAGAAGGTTCTCAGTGACGAGGATCAAGCCAGTTCTAATATTAGCCATTGATTAGAGATCAGATCATGGCTATTGATTCATTAGCATGAAAATTATAAGAGGAGGTTTAAGGGTGAGTTGGAGATACACTGAAGAGATCAAAGTTTGATTTTTCTGGGGTGAGGTTTGCTGAGAAAATCAAGCTAGTGATTTGAGTTGCAGTGAGGGGAATTTCGGCAAGGGAACTTCAATCTGAGGCTGAAGAATACATAACAGAGAGGCAGAGCATCACCAAGAGAGACAACATAGTCCCAGGGAGGGTGATGCAGAGGCCGTAGGGGCTGATGCAAGTGACGCAGAAGCTATAGGGGCTGAATCAGGCCCTTAGAGGTAGCGCTGGGGAGATTCTGTGGGATAAAGAAGGAGAAGTTCAAAAAATTGACTTTCTAAGAAAGGAAGGCTCATTGTGGGGGTTGCACAGCTCCTAGAGGAGGTGACACAGTTCCAACGTAGAGCTTGGAGCAACCATTGTTGCCCAACACTGGGAACAACAATTTTCATCTGTGGGGTTTGATCATCCATTGGCTAGATTGCCGAAATATATGTCTTCGGATAGAGGTACTTCTGCTAGGATTTTCCTCTATTGGGTGAGCCATATTTATCATCCTAGTTGTATTCATGAATCTTCTTAATAATACAAACCCTCTATATGCTGCACTGGTTTTCTTAAATTGGGTTTTTCCATAGACGGTTGTCCAAAAATAACGGTGTCCCTTCTGTGATAGTCGTAGTGTATTTTAGTTCATGATATGTATGTATGTGTAGACTGCAATAGTGTTTTACATCGATATTTAAGTAATTAAATAAATTGTTAATGAAAAAGAACAAGTAGGAGATGTTAAACCAGTAATTGTAGTAGGGGTTTTTGATGTGTAGTTTCAGAAATTCTCATAGTATGTACATATGTCGTTGCCTGATAGGGTCATCAGAGATCATGATTGTTTTATGGTAATGTGTGTATATATATATGTATATGTATATGTATATGTATATGTATATGTATATGGATATGTATATGCATATGTATATGTATATGTATATGTATATGTATGTATGTATGTATGTATGATAGGGCCATTGGTGATCATGCTTGTGGAGGAATGCTTGCTTATGCAGGTGAATGATGTGAAGAGGTTCATAGTCTTATGAGGAATCAAGTGGGAAGAGTAGTCCTAAAAAATATATGAGGTCAATATCATGTGGATATGAATTGATATTATGTGATTATATTATGTCTATGTTATGGAAGGTAATGCTGAGGGATACATCAGCGTAATGAAAGTAGTGTGATCTGCGGCATGTTGGGGCAAGCATGGATGGTGGAAATACACTAGAAGCAAGGTTACTTGATAGAGAGTATGGTCTCTGGATGTGTAATACTACTATTGTGTATATGTTGTACATATTGTATATGTTGTACCTGTGATGTTGTACACATGTGGTGTTTTGTATATTTGGTGTAGTGTACATGTTGCTTATGCAATGTTGTGTACAAATGGTGTTGTACACATGTTGGATATGCAGTGTTGTGTATATATGGTGTTGTGCACATGTTGGATATGTGATGCTATGTACATAGGCATTGTGTGCATGTTTGTACCTGTGGTGTTGTGTGCATGTGGTGTTGTGTACATGTTGTACATGGGGTGTTGTGTGCAGGTGGCATTGTGTACATGTCGTGCATGTGGTGCTATGTATATTTGGTGTTGTGTACACATCATGCATGTGGTGTTGTGTACAAGTGGTGATGTGTACATGTGGTGTTGTGTACACATTGTGCAGGTGGCACTATGTACATGTGATATTGTGTACACGTCGTACACATTGTGTTGTGCACATGTGATACTTTGTTATTGTGTTACATGTATTATGTAGTTGTTGTATCATGTCGTGTGTAGTCATTGTGTTTTTCCTTATATACATATATGTATTGTGTTGTAGATTTGGTGTAGGTGTATGTGATGTGTTGTACATCGGGTATAGGTTTATGTGTTGTGTTATACCCCAGGTGTAGGTGTATGTTTTGTGTTGCATGCCGAATGTAGGTGTATGTATTGTGTCGTACACTGAGTGTAGGTGTATATGTTATATTTTGGGTATAGGTGCATGTATTGCATGGCTTTGTATGTTGTGTGTGGTTGTATGCATGTGGCATATATTCTGTGTATGTGTACGTGATTGAAGAGAGGAGATGGCACTAGGTGCTTACCAGGTGTGGCAATTGATCTGGTGTGTGTGTGAAAAGGACTAAGGATAAAGGAAGAAGCCAAGAATCAAGTCAAGGATCAGTGTTTAGTCAATTTAAATGTTCTTAAATTGTAATCATAAATTATCGACCAAGGTAGGTAAACTGACGAAGTACAAGTGCATTGTATGTGTTAGAAGTTACTTATGTCGTTAAGGTGATTATGTTATTGTTATCTAAATTAATGTCAAATTCTAGAATCAATATGGAGATGATATTACTATCTATATTAGAGTGTTATTTTTGATATTTGTTAATTTATTATTCTAAATGATAACTCTAGAGTTAATTCTAATTGAATTCAGCTTTGTAGGATGGTTGAATAATGATCTTAACTCTTTTCAATGAATATACTAAGTTAATCTACTTTTCAATTATTTTTGGATTTCTATGCTACATCTAAACAAAGCTAATTACGAAAGCATGGAATAATATGAAGGAGATTATATTTTATCAAATTGGAAAATGAAAGATGCTTGAATTCACATGCTCAGAAAGATTGTCACTCTTATCTACTGCAACTTCATTCAATGCAAAATAAAAGAGAAACACGATTACTAAGCTATGAAATAACTAAACTATGAACACAATTGAAATGACTAAGTTATACTAGGTATAAAGCAAACGAGAAGATTGATTTATGCTAGGTATAAAGAAAACAAGATGATTGAGTTATGCTAGGTATAAAGCAAACGAGATTAATGATGCAAAGATCAATCTAGTCACGAACTCCATTGAACTGCATCCTAAAAATATAAAAACAGAGCATCCATAAATTAAATCTATGAAATAAAATAAAATCTAATTACAGTGAATCAAATACCTGATCTGCATGCAGGGGCCCTCCACGAGGCAATTAACAACTTTAATAAAAAACACATAAGATCTATGAACCAAGATCTTTGCATTAATCGGAAAATAGTTTCTACAGGATGCTTTAAAATTACATACAGTGGCGCACCCTTAACATAGAGTGCCCATTGTTCTTCTAGAGTTTTTAATTAAAAACATGAGAAATTCAAGCCTACGGACCTTCGCTACAATCCTTATCAAACCAAATCATATATCTTATTCGTTGATTTGCTATTAAAAAATCAAATTGATAATATCTCTTGAAACTCGAACTCTGTTCCAACACATTATCTTGCGGTTGACTATCATGGTTGACCGTGTTGTAGTGCGAACATCTTGAAGGATTATCTTGAGCAAACAGGAAGAAATCCATGAGAGGGTCATTCCCTATCTACCCATATACTCCTTTGATGAGTTGGCACACTCGGACCTTGTCAACAATGGAAGTAGCTACAGATCTGTGGATTGGCTGCAAAATCATGTCAATTCTGTAGCTACATGTAAACTAAAAAAAAACAATAAGGATTATTGACAAAATATGAAAAAGAGGACAGATGAGTGATTACCTCAAGAAAACCTTATATTTATTGCATTTATTTGGATGATAGTAATAGGAAAAAGGAAGTAATATGGGAAAAAATGGTGTCAAGGTAAAGTAGTTCTTGGACTCTATATTCCCCCACACTGGAGATTTTGTATGTCCTCATACAACACAACATTGCCATTCTTCTGTATATCCTTGCTATCACATCCATATTTCACTTTCTTCTTCTTTTTGGAAGCCAATGCCATCCTTGGTTTCCTCATAAGGATCTTATACTTCAGGTTAATGATTTCTCTTTTCATTAACCTATTTTCTTTCTTCAATTTCTTGTTCTTTTTATACAATAGACTTAAGTGAAGAATGAGGTTTTCACTCTTGGCAATCTGAATTCCATTTTGTGCTTTCAGCATTTGATTTCTAGTTTTGAGGTACCTGTTTAATGTCTCCAGCTCAAATATTTCTTGTTTGAAGGCATTATATGCCAGAGGTTCTTGTGGCTCATTACAATGGTTACTTCCTTCTTTTGGTATTTGGATTGATCCTTTGGTTGCTACTTCCTTTCTCTCTAATGATTCTATGTAATCATAAATTTTTTTGTTGAACAGGATCAATACCTGGACTTTGTACTAGACTCCTTGGAGGTGAACTTAAGAATAAAGGTCCACTCGATTTGCTCCTATCACTGAACTTGTATCACTCAATAACAACTGGTATCTACCTATGCTTCTTTCTTTGCTGAGTCATCAACTTCGACTGGCGGTGTTGCTTTCTTTGCTGCGGGGTTAACCAAGTCCATTGGAGATGGATATGGAAGCTTTTATAGAGGAGGAATAGAAATAGGAATAGGCCGTAATGGGTTCTTTATTCTCGCCTTCGATACACACCCACCCACCCCAATCCCCGCGGTGTGAAGCAGGTTCAATGCCTGCTGTATCGGAAAGAATGCATCGGATGGATGCCCAGGCATTGAGAGGGAAGGGACACTTCCAAAGGCGAAAGTCCCGTGGGGAGATACCATCCTTGATCCATGGATCTCTGATCGGGAAACGTATCCAGCCACGTGGCTAGTCCGCGCTCCTTGGAGGGAGGTGGTGACACCCTTGGTGACAGTTTCAATGATTCTCTTGGAGAGTCCTTAAGACCTTCTGATTTCTCTTTCGACTCAATATCGATATGTTCTTCAACTCCCGAGGTTGCTTCTTTCATTGTGTTCAATCTGGTGCTTCTTCTCAAACCTGTGATTGGAAATCCTTGAGTTTTCTTCTCTTTAGCTTTTGGAATCTCTTTCCGAGCAAGGATTTTTGTTTGGGGTAATTTCTCTATTTCCTTGCTAGCTTTCTTTCTTTTAAGACTTCCTCTATTCATTTTCTGCAAAATTTCTACAATGACTAGATCATCCTCTGATAATTCTTGTTGGGACTGTGGTTCCTGTTCTATTACTGTTTCCATTTTTCTCTTTCTTCCCCTTAGGGTTCTACTACCACTTCACTATTCGGGGGTTTTCTCTTCCAAATGATTTCTTACTAGAAAATTTTCCCAATTGTCACTTATGCTTTGAAGCTGAAACTCAATCAAGATTTTTATCAATCCATGATGGTACATTGTGTTGTCTATAGACTGGATTTTCTTCTTAACATTCATTGACATTTTCTTAAGGCATGTAATAGAAAGTATGGAAGATTCCTTTGATGCTTTTCAAGGAAATTCATCAATAGCCTAATGTGACAGAAAAATATACACCCAAATCAACCTTCACAAGTAACAAATTTTTGAAGGACAAGGAGAAAAATTTTCCATTTAATTTTGAGGGTAGAACTAGGCATACCTTTTCTAAATATGGTATTATCCATGCTTGGGTTTTTCAAGAAGATATTCCAAAATTCCCATTTGATTCCTCTATTCTTGAACCACATTTCTCTAGCTCTAGGTAATTTGGTGGCTTCTGCAATTAGGGACTCTGTTACTGCGAAATTGACATTGCCTATTTCAACCTTTGTTCCATAAAAAGATCGTGCAAAGGTTTTCGTCACCTCCTTGTGGAAACCATCAAACTTTTCTATGAAATTTAACCACTGAACTTTCTGTAGAAATTCTTTGGTCTGAGGGTATCCTTCCAAAAATTTCCTTCCTGTTGGTTCTGTTCAAACAATAATGCCCATGGTGAGAGATGTTTCATATCAAGAACGGTTTACTTGAAAGGGAAAATGGTCTTGGTAGGGTTTTGTTCTGTGATGGAGAGAGATGGAGAGGTTGTATGAATTGGAGGAATGAGAGAACGAGTGAATATAATGAAGGTTTTCAGAGATGAGTTAGCCATTTGAATGCATTCAATTCAATTATTTGGTGATCAAATCGATGGATTCAAAATTAGGATGAGATAGGAGTTAAAATGGTGGCGGACTATAATGGATTTGACAAATTTAAAGTGCCAACAAGAGTTGGTTTTCACTTTAAATTTTTTGTATAAGCATGCCAACAACTTGTTGAATTTCATGTTTATATATATATATATATATATATATTAGAGAAAAATAAAATTTATAAGGTGGAAAAGAAGAAGAATTCTTCTCAACCATCTTCAACTCTGAATTGTCTTGGAAAATTTTGACAAATTCTTATTTTGTCAATGGCTTCTGATACAGTCTAAGTCGATGTCCATTCACTAAAAGAGGAATTTTCTCTTCATCAATAGTCTTGATTCTAACTACACCATTGTCAAAGGCATTTTCAACTTCATAAGGTCCAAGCCAGTGAGTTTGGAATTTTCCTTGGATGTTTTTGAACTTTGAATCAAAAAGTAATGCCCAATCTCCTGGATGAAATTTTCTTTCTTTAATATATTTTTCATGCCATCTAGATCTCTATTTCTGAACTAGGTTGGTCTTCTGGAAGGATTCTTGTATTATTTCATCAAGCTCATTGAGTTGTCCCATCCTTTTCTTTTGTGCTTTTGATAAGTCAAGATCCAACTAGACTATTGTTTTATAGGTCTGGATTTGGAACTCTATTGGAAGTTAGACCTACTTCCCATAAACAAGTTCGTAGGGAGTATGTCCTGTATTACTTCTCCATGTAGTTCTATAAGCCCACAAAGCTTCTGGAAGCTTTTCTGCCCAGTATTCCTATGTAAGTGTACAGTCTTGGTAAGAATTGCTTCAATAACCTTATTTGTAGACTCAACTTGTCCATTGGATTGTGGATGTTATGGAGTGGATTTTCGATGCTTGATTTTGTACTGCTCCACAAGTTTCTACACTAATCTAGATGTAAATTTTCTTCCTTGATCTGTTACAATTTCTCTTGGGACAACAAAATGAGTGAAAATATCCTCAAAAAGAAATGAAACTACAACATTTTCAGTAGCAAAAGGAAATGCTTTAGCTTCTATATATTTAGTGATATAATTAGTACATACCAGAATACATCATTTTGTTTTGAAGGTGGATTGATTGAACCAACAAAATATAGTGACCATTTTTCAAACAGTTCAATGAGTACCTACAGCTGTAATGGAATTTCATTTGAAAGAGTAGGTTTCCCCATTCTATGACAACTGTCACATCTCTTAACATATTCCTTGGTATCCTTAAAAATGGAAGGCTAATAATATCCTAAGAGTAGGAACTTATAAGATGTTCTTCTGTCAGAAAAATGTTCTCCACACGGTTCATCATGGCATGCTTTAAGTATTTCCAGTATCTCATCTTCTTGAACGTATCTTTAGATGATGAGATCTGGTCCTGCTTTGTATAATTCTTCGTATATCCATGAATAAGATGTGCTATTGTGAACTATCATTCTCTTGTCTCTAGGAGACAAATGAAATGGTAATTTCCCTTTAGTTAAATAGTTAGCAATATCTACATACCAAGGTGATTTAGTAGATATTGAAAAAAAATATTCATCAGGAAATTTATCCTCCACTGGTTGATCACTGTTATCATTTTGAATTCTAGATAAAAAGTCAGCAAGTGTATTTTGTTTTATGGGCCTATCTAGAATGGTGATGTTGAATTATTGTAACAGTTAGAGTCATCTGGTTATTCTTCCATTAATGATTGGTTTATTCATTAGATATCTAATGGTAGAATGGTATGTGTGAATGAAAGTTTCATAGCGAGTTATATAATGTTTGAATTTTTTAATGGCATGAAGTACAACTAAAAAATCCTTCTCAGTTACAATATAATTTAGCTCTATTGGAGTTAAATTTTTATTGGTGTAATAGACTGCATAAGGAGTAAGGTATTTTTATCCTAACACATCTCCTAAGGTTGTATCTAAAGCATCAATTGATATATGGAAATGAAATTTCCAATTAGGTCCTTTCAAGGTAGGTGCTTTAGATATTTTCTTTTTCAAAGTTTGAGAGGTAGCTTGACAATCGGGATCCCAACTGAATTCATAGTCTTTGGTAAGTAGTTTGAAGAGTGGAGATGAAATTTTTGTGAAGTTTTCTATAAATATTCTATAATATACAGTAAAACTAAGAAAACTCCTAACATATCGTTGATAGTTTGGCACTAATAATTTAGAAATGACCTCTACTTTAGATGAGTCTACCTTAATTCCATCTCCTGAAATATGGTGACCTAAAATAATTCCTTCATTAAACATCATAAAACATTTCTCATGAATTAATAAAATATTTGCTTCTTTACATATTATTAAAACTTTTTTTTGAATTTTCATGCGCTTATTTAAAATAATCTCCATAAACCGTGAAATCATCCATATACACTTCCACACAATCACGAATAAGATCAGAGAAAATTCCGAGGACTGCTCTTTGGAATGTTGCCGGAGGATTGCATAATCCAAAGGGAAGTACTTGGTAAGCATAAGTTCCCCATGGACAGGTAAATGTGGTTTTATCTTGATCCTCAGGTGCTACCTGAATCTGATTATACCCACTAAAACCGTCCAAAAATGAAAAATACTTTGTCCCTGCTAATGTGTCCAAGACTTGATCTATGAAAGGGAGTGGAAAGTAGTATTTTGATGTTGCTTTATTCAATTCCCTGTAATCGATACATACTCTCCATTTCCCATTTTTCTTAGGAATGATTGCTAGGGGTGAAACCTACTGACTGTTTTATATTGGATAGATGAAGTTTACATTTAGCATTTTTTGTAATTCCTCAACAATTTCTTTCAGATTTGGGTTCATTCTTTGTTGTGGCTATCTAAATGGTCTTGCACTTTGGTCAATTTAGATATGGTGCATGCAAGTTTTAGGATTAATTCCTCTCATAGCCATGTATTTCCATGCATAAGAAGAAGAATGTTTTTGTAAAATTTCTACCAGTTGATTTTTTTGTAATTCTTCCAAGTTTTTATTAATGTTCAAAGATTTACCTGGAAAAATTTCTATTGAAGAATTCCCAAATTTTTCCATAGAGAGTAAAGATACTTGTCTAGATGAGAGATATTCGTTTCGAATATGGTCATAATGTGAGGAGGATTCATTATTTTTCATTAGATTTAAAATTTGGTCCTCCTCTCTTGCTTGTTCAGTAGTGCAAAATGTTATATATCGTCATCATCATCTATCCATTCCTCATTCTCTATTTCTATCGTTGTTTTTGCAGGTGGATACAATGTAAATTTCTTTGTAGAATTTCCATTTGAGATAAACATGTCACTTGATCTACAATTGATGAAAGCATCAACTGTAGCTAACCAAGGTCTTCCTAGGATTAATGGATGTCCTCCTAGATTATTCTTGGGTGTTAAGACCATGAAATCGATAGGATATTCCCAAGAATTTAAGGACAAAGACATATTCTAACACACCATTAGGTTTAATTACATACCTATCTGCTAATTGTAACAGTGTTGGTGTGTACTGAAGGTTAGGAAGCCTAAGTGAATCCATAACTTGTTTACTCATTATGTTTATGGTTGCTCCTAGATCAATCAATTTGTTTGGTATTTCAATTCCATTGATGTAAATTTTCACAATGGGTCTTCCTGGATCTAGATATTTTTTTATTGTTGTTTTCCCCATCATGATGTCTGCAATTTTCCTGACTAATTGAATTCTTTTTATGACTTTTCTTTTTCTTCTTGATCTTTGAGTACCTAATTCCTTAATTGTTTTTGCAAAGATTGGTATTTCTTTTATGGCTTGCAATAAAGTAATTTTAATACAAACTTTTCTAAATTCATCCATCATATTATAATCAAGCAATGTGATTTGTTTTTCTACTGCTTCATTAATTTTGCACCGTTAAGGAAAAGGTGGTCTAATGGATACTAAGCGTTGTTCTATAATAGGAGTATTTATTGGAACATTTTCTATTTGATTATTTTCTTTCTGAGGAAAAGAGGTTTCTCCTTCTTCAGATTGATTTTTATCTTTTTGAATATTTGTCCTTTCTTCTTGAATAATAACATGGGGTTTTCTTTGTAATACTCTTCTAGACCTTAATTTAACATTATTTAGATATATTGGAGTTATTACATAGATTTGAGGATTTTTCCCTTCCATATTGTAAACAAGTTGTTGTGACATTTTATTATTGGGATTCAGAAGTGGTTGAGTGGGTAATTGATTTGATTTTTGTGCATATGGTAGGGAGAGCTGTGGATTTTGATTTTGAATTTGGACTTGAGGTAATTTATTAGCTTGAGGAATTTGATTAGTTTGGGGTAAGAATTGTGGTGGAAAATTAGGATAGGATGGTGAATATTGTTGATATTGAGCATAGGCCCCATAAGGATTTTTCCATCCTTGATTCCAAGATTGTGATTGTGGCTAAGCCCAAGGCTGCCAAGATGGATTCCAATTATTTTGTGAATACTGAGCAAATTGTTTTGATCTAAAGCCTTGTGGTTGATTTGCTTGAGAGTTTTGCCATGGTATTTTGGCAATAAAATAAAGAAGCTCTATTTGTTAAGGTATCCCTTCATCATTAAATACAGCCTTGAGACTTGCTAAAGAAGGAAATTCCTTAGTATCATGGTTATCTGCACATATGGCACAAGTTTTTATGGTTTTTAAGTCTAAAGCATGTTCTCTTAGAGCATGCTTCTTTCTACACCAAGGACAAAAAATGGATAATGCAACATTTTCAGACTTTTGCTTGTTTTGTAGTTTAAGGGTGTCAATATTTTCTCTTAGACTCCCTAAAACATCTGTCTTAAAAGTATCAATAAAACTTCCTAATTCTGCCCTACTGACTATCCCAACTGCAAATTTATTGATTCTTGAAAAGAGAGCATCCCTAGGACTTTTTCCAACTCGTGCTTTACCTCTTGAGATATGTAGTAACACATAAATCACAGATATTTACAAATGGTAGTTGAGAAATATCTCGTTTTCCTGTTAAGTTAAGGAGATCGATCCACTCATCTTTGATAGCTTTGAGTAGGAGGGCTTTCAAAGTTTCCTCATCCAAACTATCCATTTTCCCTTTTAAGATTATAGACAAATTTCTCGACTAAGTATTCAAGATTCTCATCTTTTTTTGTGTCATTTTGAAGACTTCATCTTTAATGTTGTGAGGCATACAATAATCTCTATATTTCTCTAAGAAATATTCTTTCATTTGTGCCCATGTCCTTATAGAATTCGTTCCTAGACTCATGAACCATTTTAATGCCGAATCCTTTAAGGTAGTGGGGAACAATTTCAATTACCGAGCATCATGCAGATAATCATATGATCTGCATAATACTTCAAATTCAAAGAGAAATGTCTCTTGGTATTCACTCATTTTTTCGGAACAATAGAAGGTGAAATATTTTTCATTGTGAGGGTTGTATCTTCATCAAAAATAGGAAATCCAAAAGGATCTTGATTTCCTCTACCTCTACCTCCTCCAATCCTATTTCACTCACCACTGACATTGTGTACCTCCCCTTGTCCTTCTTCAACCATGATAGATTCTTCAGAACTAATGTAAGGTTCTTCTAATTCTTCTAGTTCCTCTATCAATGTATAGTCAAAATGAGTTTCTTGTTCCTCTTCTTCACTGGGAATTTCTAATTATTCTCCTAGAATTTGTTCACTAATAGAAGATAGAAACTACTCTTGTAGTTGGGGATGTAGGATCTTCTTCGATTATGGCTTTCAGAAATGAAGCAAGTGAAGTTTTGGATTGGATTTCTAATCTTAATACTTCAGGAAGTCTTGGTTGACCTACAAATGGACTTAGGGTTTGAGTAGGTGGTGTGGAACTTCGAAGTCATGGTGGAGTGAGCAGATTTGTGGGAATTAAACTTCTTCCTCTTCCTAAAAATCTACCTCTAGAGTCTCTTTCCCTACGCATATCATGTTTTTAATTGATGATTTTTTATTTTTAACTTCTATTTGCACTTCCCTGGAAATGATGCCAAAATGTTTAGTCAATTTAATGTTGTTAAATTGTAAGCATAAATTATCGACCAAGGCAGGTAAATTGACGAAGCACAAGTGCCTTGTATGTTCTAGAAGTTACTTATGCCATTAAGGTGACTATGTTATTGTTATCTACATTAATCTCAAATTCTAGAATAAGTATGGAGATGATGTTACTATCTATATTAGAGTGTTATTTTTGAGATTTGTTAATTGATTATTCTAAATGATATCTCTAGAGTTAATTCTGATTCAATTGAGCTTTGTAGGATGGTTGAATAATGATATTAACTCTTTTCAATGAATATACTAAGTTAATCCACTTTTCAATTGTTTTTTGGATTTTTATGCTACAACTAAACAAAGCTAATTATGAAAGCATGGAATGATATGAAGGAGATCATATTTTATCAAATTGGAAAATGAAAGATGCTTGAATTCAGATGCTCAGAAAGACTGTCACTCTTATCTACTACAACTTCATTCAATGCAAAAGTAAAGGAGAAACAAGATTACTAAGCTCTGAAATAACTAAGCTATGAACGCAATCGAAATGACTGAGTTATACTAGGTATAAAACAAACGAGATGATTGAGTTATGCTAGGTATAAAGCAAATGAGGTGATTGCGTTATGCTAGTTATAAAGCAAATGAGATTACTAATGCAGATATCAATCTAGCCGCGAACTCCATTGAACTACATCCTAAAAATATACAAACAGAGCATCCACAAATTAAATCTATGAAATAGAAGAAAATCTAATTGCAGTGAATCAAAGACCTGATATGTATGCAGGGGCCCTCCACAAGGTAGTAAACAGCTTTAATCAACAACACATAAAATGTATGAACCAAGATCTTTGCATTAATTAGAAAATAGTTTCTACAGTATGCTTTAAAATTACATACGGTGGCACACCCTTAACATAGAGCAACCATTGTTCTTATAGAGTTTTTAATTAACAACATGAGAAATGAAAGCCTACAGATATTCACTACAATACTTATCAAACCAAATCATATCGCTTATTCTTCGATTTTCTATTGAAAAAGAAAATCGATAATATCTCTTAAAACTCAAACTATGTTCCATCACATTATCTAGCGGTTGACTGTCATGGTTGACAATGTTATAGTGCGAACATATTGAAGGATTAGCTCAAGAGAATTGGAAGAAATCCATGATAGGATCATTCCCTATATACTCATATAATCTTTTTCTGAGTTGACGCACTCGGACCCTAGCAACAATGGAAGTAGTTGCGGATCTGTGGATTAGCTGCAGAATCAGGGCAATTCTGTAGCTACATGTAAACTTTTATAAAACAATAAGGCATATTGAAAAAATATGAAAAAGAGGACATATGAGTGCTTACCTTAACAAAACCTTATATTTATTGCATTTATTTGGATGATAGCAATAGGAAAAAGGAAGTAATATGGGAAAAAAGGGTGTCAAGGTAAAGCAGTTCTTGGACTCTACAATAAGTATCAATATTTTACTTTAGTTAATTATGCAGGTGAGTTATGGCTCTAACTTATGATGGTTACATGTGATCTATGGTTTTGATTATGATGATTTCATTTTGAGTGATCAAGGAGGATCTCGTCAGATTAGTTACATAGTTTAGGTCATCTTTAGCTTCGTCAGCTTCACCAGTGTCTTCAGTTCTTTAGGGTGTTGGTTACTTCTTCATGGTGGATGTTACACAAAACTATCGTCACCATGATTATTTGCAGTCAGTATGGGTCTATCATCACTTATACTAGCCTCTTAAGCAAGTCTCAGACCTTAGCTCTTCATGTCAAGCTTTGCAAAAGAGAGAAAGACATTGAAAATCAATATTGCTCTGGTTCCGCACTTTCTCCTACTTTTACCTGTGGACCCGCACCCTTTGTTCATAATACCTGTGTACCTGCACGCTCTGTCTATAAAGGGGTGGGTGCGTACCCCTATAAAAGTCAAAAAGGTGCAAGTTTATCCTAAAAAACTCACTTTTGGGTTAATTCTAGAAGTTTCTAGAAGGATTTTGATGTGGATTGTTTGCTCCAAGGTGGTTCATGCATCCCAAAAGACAAGGAGCTAATCCCTTGATAGGAGGAGCTATCCCTTTGAAGGAGGACTTTATCCCTTTGAAGGAGGACCTAGTAACTTCCCTCCATTGCACTATAAATTAAGGCATTGGGTCAGTTGCTGGGGAGGTTAGAAGCTGAACATTTTGAGGGTAAATGCTGATGGAATTGGGAATTCCTAGTTAAACTTGAGAGGAGAGATCACATACCTTTTGGTTTCATTGGGAAGTGAGTGAAACTTGTCAAAGTAGAGGAGACTTCTTGTTGGACCCTGGGAGGAGCTTGTACATCATCAAGGCACAGGTTGTAAAGTTCTTCTTTCATTTGAATTAATAAATCAGATTCATTTTTCTCAACAAATTGTCTTATGTGGTTTGTTTCATAATCTCCTTGATCATTATGATGAATATGCTTTATGATATTGGCTTTTCAGGTGCTATTTAATTTGTTTGCTTGTTTGTGTTTGCAGACTTCCGCTTCAAGGAAGCTCATTTGGAGCGAGGGAGCGAGGCTTCCACAAACTTGCATTGGACCCAAGGTAGGCCTAAAACACTTGTTTTCCTTTGTTTTTAATTGCATATTTAGAGAAAGATAGTTTTTGATTGGCTTGTTTGTCACTAGATATCTTTAGATACTAGGAAGGTCGATCTTGTCTGCAACTTCGACTCATTCTGCGTGACAGTAACACCAATTTTTGATTCCAAGATTGCTTCTTGTGTGCTTCTTTTTTGGCTTCCATTGTTGCTTCCTTTTTTTCTTCTAGAATTTCTTCCTTGTTAGCCTCATGGTTTGCTTCTTGTTTAGCACCTGCGTTTTCTTCTTTTTTAGGTACAAGGTTTGCTTTCTTTTAGTGTTGGTATTTTCTTCTTAATTAGCCTCAAATTTTGCTTCATGTTAAGCAACCAATTTGGCTTCCTATTTAGAGCCTGTAATAGCTCCAAGTATGGCTTCCAATTTAATGTCGAATTTTACTTCCATTTTAGAGCCATATTTTGCTTCCATTTTAACAACTCATGATGCTTCCTTTATAGCTTCCATTTATTAATTTAATATATATTTTTTTCAATTAAATTAGTTAAGTATATCATGCCTCTTAAATAACTTATATGATTATAGAGTAAGTCATATTGCATTTGAAATATTTTATAGCATACCATTTACAAATAATTTTTAGGGAAATGGACATCCATATAAACTAACAACAATTTTTTTAACTATAACCGATATTTTTATATTATTAATAAACAAAATTGATGGTCATGACTAACTACACATAATGAAAACCCACATTCACATCATAGAGATTTTTAGAGCATAGCTCTTTCAGGTTCCTTATAAATACAAACCACACAACAACATTGATGCAATAACAAGATTGATTATTATAATATTATATATAATATATATATATATATATCTTATTATATATATATTTATATAATATATATATATATATTATATTATATATTATATATATATATATTTATCTATATCTATTCTATATCTTATCTATATCTATATCTTATCTATATCTATATATATATATAATATATATATATATATAATATATAAACTATAGTTATTTTTATTTATTATTAAACAAATTTTTTTATCTGTGACCAACTACACATAATGCAAGCCCAAATAATACATGTCCAAATGATATAAGTCAAAATAATAGAAATAAATATGGCATTGCAGGTGAAAATGTTACATATGATTATAAATATGAAAAGGAACATCATAACAATTTATCAACAATGATCCATGATGGAGTCTATATGATCAATGGAACTAGCTACTACTAGCAGATTACTCATCATCATCATCATCATCATCGTGTCCATCATGATCATCAACATCATGATCATCATCAATGTCATCATCGTTGTCATCTGCCTCAGTGTCCTCTCCATCTACCTCATCATTGTTGTCTCGAATGTTTGAAACAGACCCAACATTATCTAGATCAATATTAGGATCAACTGGATCTTTTAGAAGACCCTTATTCTGCCAAAAAAAACATTCAAAATGAAAATTTATTATTTATTTCATGCAATACTTAATATTTCTAATATTGCAACATATGGAACGAAACCATAATCATATTACATCATATCAAAGTGCACATATATACCATAATAAAATTTCAATTAAGTTATAACTAAGATGTCCTTCCAATGATGTAAAGCATGAAATAATTCTAATAAATGTTAGTAAGTCGTGGAGAAGGCCAGAGGATTGAAATCTAGCCACCGCTCACCAGGGGAAGGAGAAGGTGTAGCAACAAGAAGGGGACAAGGGTAAGATATATACATAGAAATCGAACCTGGAGAAATAGTAGTGGAAAGGGTTATTTTTCCGAGCATGCTGCTGTGGAGAGGGAGGACATGGCACTCCCCTCCTAGGTTGTTAAGAGCTCTAGAGCAACCAGGCTCCCTGGTCGCCCCTACAATTGCTATACTAAAGGCTTGAAGACAACCTTAGTAAGGACAAAGTTTACCAGATCCATAGGGATAGAAGGAGGACTGTGCGGCTCGAAGACGAGCCACATTTTTGTGTTGGAACCCTATTAGAGTCCAAATTTTTTTTGTCAAATTTTGCTGAAATAGTTAGGATTTTCTATCGATAATTATTGTAATTTGGAAAAGTTGTTACATATTTGTCCTAACCTTGGAAATTATTATCAAATTGTTAACATGTATTTTCAAATCATATCATATGATAATTGAGCTATTCTCACGCTGATCTTATCATTGTAATATGAAATTATAAAGAGGTGTGTTTTCTGTCTATGCAAGATAGACAATGATAGAGGGGGAGAGCACCAACATTGTAATCATGTATTTTTCATTAAATCTCAATCATTCATGGCGCCATACCTTTTTTTGACTACCTTGTGTGATGCGTAGCATACCAGGCCTTACTAGGAAGGAAGGGTCATCCTTCTTAACAAGGATCACTGGTTAGGAAGGTACTGTAGTTGTTTATTGATTTCCTCTTAGTTATAATTCATGTGTGATTGTTGTTACTGTTATTATTAGTCTTGTTCATGCTTTAATGATTGCGTAATTATACCCTTTGTATTGTATAATGACGTAGGTCCTGGACCAGTCCCTTTGTTAGTGTGATAATTATTTAATTCTTGTTACTGTTTGATGGTGTGTTCATTTCATTTGAATGTGTGTTTCAACATTTGATGATAGAATGGTTTCCAAAAGTGTTGTTCTTTTCTAATTAAGAGTGACATTGTGATATAGTGCTTTTATTTTACATTGTGTGTTTATTTCTTGTGAGTGTTAACAAGGTTTGAGAGCGTAACAACCAAAGTGTTGAATTGATAAGAGTGTGATTACAACAATTGAGTTTGAGATTCATTAGCACTAGTCATCATTTTCCCTTGCATATATTTTGAGTAATAGCCTTGCAATAACAAAACCTACCTGGATTGAAAATTAATGTGAAGAGTTGGAACTATTTTTCTGAATTAAAAGGAAAATTGTTCTACCCAACAACAAGTTGAAGAAAACCTATACACAACTTTCACATAATGCAAGTTGAATCAAAACTTGGAATATTGTATGAAATGTGAAGCAAAATTATTTAAGGATCAAAGTGAACATATAATAATTGAAAAGTATGTAAAATAATTAAATAAACAGTCTACAATTTGAATCAATTAGATTGACCAATAAATGAAGTATGGGCATGCGTTTTAGTGAAGCAAGGCAATTTTGGCTTACTTCACAAAAATTCATGCGCAACCTTCATTTCAAGGCCAAATTGAATGATTCAACCTAGAAAGTATTTTTTTACTCATAATTAAAATTAATTTTGCACATGGAAATTTTTGTTGTGCAAGAGTATGCCAAATTGGATCGATTTTGTAGGGTTAAAGTCAAGGTTTGTGAGTGTTGGGAACGAGTCCCCTAGGGTAATTTTTGGGGTTAAAAGCCCAATTTTTGGGGCTAAAGGCCCAAGTTTTATATAAAGAATGTAAAGCCTCCGCATTTTGTGGTAACGGAGCACAAATATGTAAAAAGTCAAAAGGGTTTCCGCCCTTACTTTAGGTAGCTTGTGTCAGCTTGATGAGATCCACCCTTGGTTCGCGAACCATGGGAATGTATAAAAAGGGAGTCTTAGAAGAGTCTAAGGCAGTTCAGTTCTTAGTAATTTTTTGGGCAATTGATTGATGTAATGGGTCTGTGAGAGTTAAGAGTGAAGAGACTTAGCATAGGAAGGAGGCTCTGCAGCTGAGTGCGTAGAGGCCTAGGGTAGAAGTCCACAATTGAGTGCGCAGACCCCTGCAACTATGTGCGTAGGGAGGTTAGAGTCTGTACTAGAGATTTGAACCATCAATAAAGAGAATTATTCTGGAGATATATGTGTATGAGCTATTTTACTTCTGTTATGAATATATGTGATTATGTTATGTTGAATACTGGGTTTATGATTTAATGTTGTATTGATGTGTGAATCTTTGTGTTTTACTTTTTCATATGAATGCAAGTAAGAATATCTGTTTATGTGAACATAATCATGATGCATGTTGAAGTTAACCAATACTTAAGCTAATCTGGGCAGACACAGAAGTAAGAGTAATTAAAAAGGTGCGTAAGCATCTGAATTTCCTATTTAGGGTCCGTGAAAGATGATAGCAGACCTTCATGAAGGTTTCAAAGCCGAATAAGAGAAGTGCACTTCTAATACCTAAAAGGATTATCAGTCTACACGAAGGAAGGGTTAGGGCACAAAACGACATCACAACTATCTCAGGGTGCAGAAAATTGGTTCCTGCATCCCCCCATACTGCTTTGGGTGAGACTTCAGTCTGTGCTTCGCGGATTGATGCCGAAAGGGCCAGTAGTGTGGGGATTTGCTTGACTAATTAACGCTGAACCTGGGTTAGGGCCCATGAAGACAACAAATGGTTCCATTGTTAGGACATATATCTGCATAACGAGATATGTGATGTTGCATCACTGGAATCCAACTAAGAAGGAGATCGAAGACTGGTTGGATAAGAAGATTCATGAATGCGCAAGAGAACATGAATCCATGATTGACGAAAGAACAATTGTTGGACAAATACCTGTACATAGAGATACATGAGATCTTCTTCCGTTCCTTCCTAGTCGAGTTGTACGAGTGGATCATGAAATTCGCAAACGACCAAGGAAGGTGGAGGCTTGATGGTCCAATGGTCTGTCCCCGGAGTTAGTACGGAGATTAGAAGCCTCTGAAGATAAGAGCATGTGTGTTGTCGACCATTGGCTCGATCGTATCATAGGAGGGTTCGTGACAGAGTTCATGGTCGATACCTCGGTCAGTTACAGCGAAGCAGAGCACCACTTCTTCAAGGGGACATGAGGTAATTATTTAAAATCATTAAATACCTAGATTAAGATGCTCTTGTGTGAAAAGTGGGTTATGCAGTTACCTTGATGTTTGAGGCTATGCGAAGTGGAAGGAAATTCAAGAACAAGGGGAAAATAGGCCCTGAATATATCCTGCTAATTGAACCCCCTCTTAGTGATGATGAGGAAGCAACACAGGCATCTCCACAGAGCGTTGTTCAGTTGATAAAGTAAGGGTTCTTGTGAATACCCCATCCACCCACAACGCCTCCATCTCCACCTCCTCTACACACACCTTCACCTACAACACCACCACCTCTGCCACCGTTCAATATGGTGAACTCGATAAAGATACTTGTGTTCAAGGGCGTGGGAAATGAAGATCCAGACTAGTTTTCGTTCATCATGAAGGTTGTATGGGAAGCTTAGGGTATCACGGATGACCAAATGAAGAAAGAAACATTGGTTAGCACTTTGCAGGATCACATGATAACGTGGTACATTAAGTACTGCATTGATAACCTGATGTCCATGTTGGCAGATATCTAGACTGCGCTGAATAAGGAGTTCAGTAGGCCTAAGTCTGACGCACAATCAATTGTGGGATTCAAGGAGATCATGATGAAGCCTGGTGAGACACCCTGGGATCTGGATCAAAGGCTGAAGTGTACAATCTGCAAGGCTAACATGAATCTGACTGATGGGTAGCACTGCGAATGGTTTGTGGCTTCACTCCTGCCTCATCTAAGGGTTGCGCTATCACAATAGAAGATTGGGACCCAGGTGGAAGCCCTGGAAATTGTGATGAGATTGCATGAGACACCGATGCAAGATGCTAATCTAGGGGTTTAGCAGATTCATGTGCAATTGTAGAACCTTTTCCTAGAAATGTAGAGTCTGAAGAAAGATAGAACATCTTGGCCTGAGGTGCGCAAGGAAGTTTGGTGCTTGAAGTACAAAAGCCAGGGGCATGACAAACATCACTTTCCAGTTTTCGCAAATTATGTTGCAGCAGGGGGATCGATGCTTCTGAGGCTGGAAGCTCTAGCAGGGCCAAGTACAAGACCCGTGCTATGGTGTGATATCTGTCAGGTAGCCAGAAAACATGAGACAAAAAATTTCCATTTGCTGTAGAAATTCGTACAGACAACGAAACAACTCTTTTGCAACTTCTGTCAATTAGTGGGTCATGATGAGTGCAATTGCCATAGTTACGATTTAATGATGGATAGAACACCTGCATATCAGGTGCAGGCAGAGACCCAGTCTCCGGACCAAGGCACTAGGGGAGCATAAGGCGAGTATCAGGGACGCGGATGAGGCTGAGGTGGAGGAGGACCTAGTAGAGGTCAGGGGTAAGTCATTTGTTACAACTATGGGGGGCCAAGACACTATGCACGAGACTGGCCGAATCAAACACATCTGTCATGCTGCTATTGTACTCAATTTGAACAGGTGAGAGAGGATTCCCCTATATTATTAGCTAAGATACATGAAAAGGGGGCACAACCTCAGCAACTGACTCATAACCTACAGATGATGAGGGTTGAGCCTAGTAAGGAAGATCCTAAGGTAAATATTGTGCTATGGAGTGGAGCAACGACTGGTGAAGATAAGGGGAAACAGCTTGAAGAAGGTGAGTGGGTCCGCAAAGCCCCAGGAAAAGAAACCAAGTTTGATCTATAATGCGTAAGAGAAACATTTATGGAAGCAAAGACAAGCTTCGCTAAGGAATCTACCTCAGGAAGTCAGGAGAAGTTGACTGAAGAAATGGACCCATCCATGATTACTACCTTCTTAGAAACCTATATGAAGCTGTTGCGTGATAGTAAGGCCATGAAGGGGCTACATGAGCTGATCAATAGGTGCGTTGAGAAGGAAAACACTACAAACGAACCATGTGTAGCCAGGAAGATTGGCAGGCACAAGAGGAGAACGGGGTGTGAGATGAGGCTTACTGCGTAGATAGGAGAATATGAGATGGGATCAAGTTATTCTAGATCTGGGGTTGGATGCGAATGTTTTGCCTAAACAAACATGGGAAAGGATGGGGAGACAAGCACTACAGTGGTCTCCGATTCAGTTAAAGATGACGAATCAACAGAAAATCATCCCCATGGGAAGATTGCAGGGAGTAACGGTTGATATTGAGGGCACGAGCACACTAGCCGATTTTCAAGTAATAGAGATTGTGGATGACAAAAATCCCTACCCCACACTCCTTGGGATTGATTGGGCCATTGATATGAATGGGGTAATCAATTTGAAGGAGTGGAAGATGATATTTGAGAAGAAATCGCTCCGCGTAGTGGTGCCCCTAGACCTTGTAGAAGGACCTTGCTATACTGAACCGGTTCGCGATTATGAAGGTGATGATGATTTGGGCCAGATTTACAAGATAACGACGCGAGATCAAGATTGGGTGAATCTGACAGCAGATGGGTGTATTGCATGGGACCGCGAAAGTTCCTACACATTAGATTTAGATGAAGAATTGGAGCATTGGTAGAATCGACAACATGAAGTATCTAGACTACGCTGTACCATGATGACCAAGTCGTTGCACTATGTATCGCCAGAGGTAAGAAATTTCCCTTACTATGATGGTTTAACTGATGTTGATAACTTTTTAGATGCATTCGAGAGAGAAGTGCCAGAGAAGCATTGCTTCTAGGCCTTGGAATGGGCGCTGCACGCTACACCCACGAGATGGTGGGGCATGCACAAGGGTAGTTTTGATGATTGGCGTGTGTATAAAAAAATGATGAGAGTGCGGTTTGGTCACCCACAAGTGTGGCTAATAGAAAAATATGATGGGAGGAATGACCCGCATGACCATTTGGCCAAATGGGTTGAAGTGTATGGAGCAGAGGCTCAGCCGGAGTGGGTACATCTGTTTTGTCATACCTTGGATGTTATACCGAGGAATTGGTACTTGGAGGCAGAGCTCCGCCATGGAACTGAAGAATGGGATGTTTTGCGCCAAGGATTTTTGATGATGTTCAACTTTGAGGATGGGTTTGAATGTATTGATGAAGCATTGCAGGAGGTCAAGGCAACGATCTTTAGGATACCACAGGATCCTCTAGATTTGATTCAACCTGATTAGACTAACCGGTTGAGCCACGCGCTGGAGCGCTACAATGAGACAGAAGAGGAAGAAGACGAAGACCCAAGAAGATTAATATTCTAGAGACTGAAGGTCACTGCGAAGTTGAAGGACTGCAACTAGAGAATCCAGACATCACCGAGCCACTCAAAACTAGATAGGTGAACATTGGCATGGAGGTAGAGCCGAAGTTTGCAAAGATTGGGAACTGTTGGGACGATGCAACAATAAATAAGGTCGCCGAATTTCTTCGTGAATATTAGGATCTCTTCCCTACAAAGTTTTGAGATTTGAAGGGGATAATAGGGGACTTGGGTGTCATGAAGATCACTCTAAAACTTGATGCGAAGCCAGTTAAGAAAAGGCCTTACCACCTTAACCCGAAGTATAAAGAAAGGGTACACTTGGAGTTGGATAAAATGCTTACAACAGACATCATTGAACCAGTAAAAGTGTCTGATTAGGTAAGCCCTATGGTAGTTTAGGACAAGAAACAGAAGGATGAGATACAAATATGCGTAGATCTCAGGAAGTTGATTGACGCTTGTGTGTATGATCCTTTCCCAACTGCGTTCACCGATGAGGTGTTGGATAATGTTGGCGGCCAAGAAGCATATTTGTTTATTGATGGGTTCTCAGGGTACCATCAGATCAAGATCTTGGAGGATAGAAGTAAGATGACCTTCACAATTGGATGGGGATGCTTCCAGTATATAGTGATGCCTTTTGGGTTGAAAAATGCGCCAACGATCTTCTCGCGCGTAGTCATCATAGAATTCAAATATTTAATTCACAAATTTCTGGAGGTATACTTTGATGATTGGATAGTGTTTGGTGTCGTAAAGCGTTATGTAGCAAGTTTGCGCTTGATGCTGGATACATGCTGGAGCTACCAGATCGCATTCAATCTAAAGAAATGCTTTTTCTGCGCCCCTTTTTGGATCTTGCTGGGTAACGTAGTATGTAGACAAGGCTTGATGGTAGACCCTTTGAAGATCGCGGTTATAATAAATTTGGAGGCACCGAGAAGTGTGAAACAACTGCGTGCGACGTTGGGGTATACAGAGTACTATAGAAAGTTCATCAAAAACTATTTCTAGATCACTGTACCAATGGAGAAATTGTTAAAAAGGGATGCTACATTCCGCTGGAATGAGGAATGTCAGAGGAGCTTGGATGTGCTAAAAGAGAAAATGGTCATCGCGTTGATCCTAGTCTTCCTAGATTGGAAGAAAGAATTTCATGTGCATGTGGACGCGTCATGTATTGCGCTGGGAGCAGTACTGACACAGGAGAATTGGATCATACTATAGTGTTTGCAAGTAGGAAGTTGTCTAAAGCTAAGAATAATTATTCAACGATAGAGCGCAAAGGCCTGGCTATAGTATATGCACTCTAGAAGTTCAAGAACTACTTGCTAAGCGGACACTTTAAGAAGTATACCGACCATTCTGCATTAAAGTAATTGGTGAACAAGCCTGTGTTGGGGGAGGGGGTAATATGCAGATGGCTATTACTGTTTCAAGAATATGCATTTGGGGTATTGTGAAACCAGGACGATTGAATGCCGAGGTCGGATCATCTGTCGCGCATTGAAACATGACAGGAGTCTACTAATTTGAAGGAAGGACTACTTGTTGCACAACTCTTTATGGTGTACATCGTGGAAAGTCGCTTTGAAGACATTATACACTTCCTAACGACAGGAACAACTCCATAAGGATATACTAGTCAACAAAATAAGGAATTGGTGGTGCGTGCGACAAAATTTTCTGTCATTGTAGGGCACTTGTATAAAATGGGATCAAAAGAAATACTACGACGTTATGTGCTAGAATTTGAATGAAACAACATTCTCACTGAGGCTCATGGAGGAGTCACAGGAGGACATTATGCGGGAAAAACAACAGTGCAAAAGATTCTACGCACTGGGTTGTGGTGGCTGACACTGCATAAGGATTCAAAATCGTATTGTAGGGCATGCGATGCATGCAAAAGGACTAGCAAACCATCGCAGAGGGATGAGCTACTGCTAAATCTGTAGATATCGTTACAACCATTAGAGAAGTGGGCAATTGACTTTGTAGGACCCATTCAACCTCCAGGAAAGAAGACAGGTGTGCGGTACATCATTGCCGTGACTGATTATTTAACCAGATGGGAGGAGGCGCAGCCTGTGAAGGACTGTACAAGTGCAACAACAACAAAATTCATCTTTGAGTACATTCTGATGTGGTTTGGTTGTACGAAAATTTTGATGAGTGATCATGGTACGCATTTTCTTAATGAAACGATTAGCGCGTTGATGAAGGAATTTTAGGTTTACCATCAGAAGAGTATGCCATATCACCTGTAGGCTATTGGAACGGGAGAAGCGTTTAATAAGATACTGGAGAGTGCGCTGACGAAGGTTTGCAATGCACAAAGAAATGACTGGGATGTGTGCATACCCACGGTGCTATGTGCTTACAGAACAACTTGTAAGAAGCTAACTGGACAGACGCCTTTCAAGTTGGTTTATGGCGTTGAGGATGTGATGCCAATGGAATACATTGTACCTAGTCTGCACATAGTGGCATTCACAGGAATGGTGGATCGCGGAGCCCTGGAAGAAAGGCTTGCGCAACTGACAGAACTGGAAGAAGATAGGTTTTTGGCTGGATTCCTTCAGCAAGTTCAAAAGGAGCGGGAAAAGGCACTACATGATTGACACATCAAACTATGCACCTTCAAGGCAAATGATTTAGTGTTATTATATGACAACAAGTTTGATAAATTTCTAGGAAAATTTCGGATGCATTAGCTGGGGCCCTATGTCATCAAGGAGATTACCGATGGTGGAGTAGTTCAGTTGGTAAAGTTGAATGGAGAGCCATTCCCAGGGAAGGTGAATGGTAGCCAATTGAAACCATACACCGGGGATCCAGCCAGATGACTATATGGTGGAAACAAAGTCTTAGCGCTCCAAGTAGTTGAAAGGAGGCGCGAAACTATAAACTACACTACCCAAAATGTAGAGCTGCACCATTGGGGTATTGCACGGAATGGAGGATTGTCACAGTGTTAGCAGAAGAGCGAGGGGAGCTGCGCTATTAAAAGAGAGATCGCACAGGGCAGTTGGAAAGTGACTGTTATGGTCACTGTTCATGATTTGATAGTGGGAAAACGGCTAAATGGACCCGTGGGGGGGGGGGGGGGGGGCGACAATTAAGTCATAATTTAAGAGTAAGATCTTTGAAAATTTTCCGCCACTCTAGCATTTATGAACTTATTTTGGGGGGAACGATCAGATTCAAATTCGAAATTGCCTATAAATTATAGATGGCTGACCAATGAAAAACACTTGACATTTTGAGAATTGAGGTGTCGAGCTATCAGATGCGCATGAACCTTGACTATTTCAACGCTTTAGTAGCAAGTTCAGTGTTTAAGAAATTGCTGAAGGAAACACAGGAGATCTTAACTGGCATCATGTCGGCACTCGTGGAGACTACAAGTGTTGGAGAAGCGATGGCAGCTGAGGGAACTGCCCCAGAGGTAACGAGCATAGAAGTCCCTGTAGAAGTACCCAAATCACCTAGGTCGGCCAGGCCGAGGCCTATGCTGACTAGAGAGGGCCCAAAACCAAATAAGGATAAGTAGAATGCAACACAACCGGTGCGCGCATCACCTAGAAAGCACCCAGAGAAAGAAAATCCTGCTGCATAGGAGAAGGGCAAGGTAGTAGACTTGGAACCTGACGAGGACATAGTAGACATCAATATGGGCATGGAAGACATTGACATGGGGGTAGAAGACATTGAAATTGAGGGGGCAGACCCTATCTCCAAGTTGCTAGCATATGTCCCTCCGCGCAGAGGCAAGGCGAAGGTACCAAAGGATATTGACGAGAACAAAATCACATTTGGAGGACCGCGCTTGGTGCGTGTCCCCCATTTAAAGCTGGAGGATTGGGATTTGGTAGACACATTGCACTTCCCCACTTGGCGACTGATATATTCATGCACCGCGCCTTTTATAAACACTCTAGTGTGACCGCGTTGGAGTCAAGACAATGGATTAAATGGGTGGACAAGGCGGGACTATTGAACCTGCTATGGGTGCCACATTACAACCGCGCGCCCATAACTTTGATAGTGATCAAACAACTGTTATGCTTGGTGCACGATCGGTGCCTATGGTTAGGAGATCTGATACCGATCACTGACATGCTGATCCATAAGATCACTTTGCTCCCGCATTTAGGCTTGAACTCGGCTATGGCATTTGGCGGAAAGACTGGTGAGTGCGACCTCACTGAATGAATGAAGGACAAGTTCAAGCTTGCCAAGACACCATGTGGCTACTCCATCTCAAGCATAACCGACCCCGTGAATAAGGTTTCCACCTAGATCTTGGCTGGGAAAATAATGAGTAAGTGTCGCCCAGATGAAGTGCCAGCACCAGTTATATCTTTAGCGGCCCCGTGCATAGAGGGTGCACAATTTAAATGGGTGCACTACCTCTGCAGTAAGTTCCTCGCGAAATGTAGAGAAGCGCAAGACCAAAGAAAGACCTTCCACTATGCATGGCTACTATTGTTGATTGTACTAGTTGCATGTGACTTGCTGGAGGACAATCAACTTCCTCCAATTACAGCAGAGCTGCTAGAAGTAGCGAAGTTTGCTTCAATCTGGGCCACGAAGGACCCCCAAAGGGTCAAGGATAGTAAGATATTCTAGATTCTCATGGAATCAAGCATCCACGCCGCAATAAATTTCAAGCTGCGGCTCTCACCGACTGTCTTTGAGAAGTTATCTGAATATGTGGAGTTTAAGGCGAACTTCCATTGCATTTCCATCAGAGTGCAGAAGGACCCCGCAAAAAAATGGTATGATCTTCCATACCTGGCGACAGATCATGCAATCGCTATGGTTCTGGAGAGTTGGCCAGTAGAGTGGTGCACGATCTCAGACTTATTAGTTGGGTCTAGTAAGTATGCCATGAAGTAAAAGAAGGAAGAGGCCAAGTTAAAGATGGAACATTTGGCCGAAAGACGGAGGAAGGAAGCTGAGGACAAAGCTAACGTAGAGCGAGTTGCCAAAAAGTAGGAAGAAAGGGAGGAGGAAGAAGAGCGCAATTCTGATAGGAGTAAGAAGTCATCTTCTCTGCAGACAGAGGATGAGGAGTAGCACTAAGAATAGGGAGGAGTAGAACTGGAGACTACTCCATTCTGGGTTAAGCGCATAAGGGAGCAGGAGAAAGTAGGGCCACGGAAGCAGTCCAAGGGCAAGAAATCATCTCTTGACCCAATGACCTTGACAGAAGGTGATTTGAATGATATCAGCGATATAGTGAGGGATGCGACTGTGGAACTGCTGCAGTAGAAACAGGCCTTGGTTGCCATTCAAATGGGTCTGTGCGAACTGCAGATTTAGGCTACTCGAGTGTAGACCGGTGTAGGGCAGGGCATCACGGTGTCAAGCAGTTTGGTGCCTGGAACCTCAGATGTAGCAGAGATGGTTCGTTCAATGGATCTTGGGCTGTCACGCTTTCGGATGGAGCATTGACCACAGAAACAGAGGCTGACAGGGCCACTGTCAGCACTCTCAAGAAAGTTGGGTTAAACTTGGAAACATTTCTAAGTGAAGCCCTTCACACCTTGCACAATAGTGTGATCGTGGAACTTTGGGCTTGGGAAAAATGCCCATTGAATGTTGTCAATGAGCAGAAGGTGATCAATGCCCAAATTTTTGTAGAAAAACGTTCATGATTGATCTTCTTAAGAAGATCACAGAGAAGAATGAGCGCACAACAACTGTGGTGGTTGAGGCATGCTGGATTGTTCCAGAGATGAACATCCCAGAAGATGTGCTGGTTGACATAAGAATCCAGAAGCTCGCTGCAGGTGTGAGTGATGCACGAACAGAGCTAGCTAAGGTTCAGTTTGAACTAAACCTTAAGATCACAGAACTTGAGTTGAGGGCCTAGCCTTCGGCTCTGCCAGAAGTCAGAGAGTAGCGTGAGACCGCTGTCAAAGATGTTGTTGCAGCTGTTGATACCACAATGAAAGATTGCACTGCGCTCTTCGTACAGGTGCTCAAAGTAGTTACCAGTCTGCAGGAAGATCCCAAACTGCAAAGGCTAGAAACTGAGGCACGAGAGTTACAACAGAGGTAAGACGAGGTCAAAGCGATGGCACGCACCATCGCCATCATGCAGAGGTTGGAAAAGCTGCAGGAAGTGAAGGCACTAAAGGAATAGGTGGATGCAGCTCAGCGCAAGGAGGCAGTATTGAAGGCTAGATTGGGGTCTTGGCTAGAAGAAGCCTATTTTCTCATGGCATCCATTGAAGAAAATTTGGCAAGTTTGCAGGAAACACAGTAGAAAATATAGGCAGATAGTGCAGGACCAGCGACGGAGTAGTTGATAGAGCATGCTAAGCAGGCGGAAACACAGTGTACCTCCGAGGTTGCAATAGTACAGGTGGAGCTGGGAGCTCTTCGCGACAAGATCTCTGCACTGGATGAGTGGCTCGGGGCGAGTCACCAGATTTTTGTTGGCGGCCTATTGGGAAGGGGTCCCCTAGGGTCAATTTTGGGGTTAAAATCCCAAGTTTTGGGGCTTAAGGCCCAATTTTTGTATAAAGAATGTAAAGTCTCTGCATTTTGTGGTCACAGAGAGCAAAGATGTAAGCAATCAAAAAGGATTTCTGCCCTTAGTTTAGGTAGCTTGTGTTGGCTTGATGAGATCCACCCTTGGTCCGTGGACCATGGGAATGTATAAAAAGGGAGTCTTAGAAGAGTTTAAGGCAGTTTAGTTCTTAGTAAGATTTTGGGCAATTGATTGATGTAATGGGTCTGTGAGAACTAATAGCAAAGAGTCGTAGTGTAGGAAGGAGGCTCTGCAGCTAAGTGTACAAAGGCCTAGGGTAGAAGTCCGCAGCTGAGTGCGCGGACCCCTATAGCTGTATGCGCAGGGAAGTTAGAGTCTATACTGGAGATCTGAACCATCAATAAAGAGAATTATTTTGGAGATATTTGTGTATGATCCATTTTACTTTTGTTATGAATATATGTGATTATGTTTTTTTTCTCAGTAAAATTAAACTATTTCTATTGAGTAAAATATAGTACAATCATGAGAGACAAGAAACCGGTAGACCGTAAATGATGAAACTATCAACCTCGGTCCTGGAGATGGAGTGAACCAATCACGGAGCTACAACAAATAACTTGAGAGCCAAAACTGACTTTTACCCCACAGGGGCAGTAACCTCAATACGATGTTTTTTCCCTTTCTTTTTATTAACTTTTATCTAGCCATCTTGGGGAGTATGAGCTAAAACAACTTGAAGACTGGAATTCTCCATCAAGGGAATCTCCTTATCTAATTCAGAAGAGGAGATCTCATGGACGCGTTTCTGGGAGATTGCTGTGACAGTGGTGTGCGCAGGAGTATCTGTGGACGGATCCATCATCTGAGGCACCTGATCTGGTTCTGAATCGCTCTCCTCATCTTCCGATCTTGAGGAATCAGAGCTCACTGCTGGTGGCGGAGAACAAGGGGTCCAATGCTTGGGTTTGGTCTTTACAAAGTTTCCTTTTTTCGATTTTGCAGGCAACGATGGGCAGGAATTCTGCAGGTGCCCTGTTAGGTGACAGTGGCGGCAGCGGAAGGCAGTGTTTTCGTAATCCAGGTCCTGGGTCCAGACATAGTCATTGATCTTGAGATTGATTTGCTCTGGCAGTCCCTTGCTTAGATCTAGCTCCACACATATTCTAGCATATGTGTAGAGACCTTGTTGTTCCCACCTGTAATCTCCCATTATAAAGCTGCCCAAGGTGTTTCCTATGCTCCTATAGACGACTGTATACCACAGGTGTGTTGGAAAGTTTGGAAGTCTGATCCATACAGGGGATTTGGTAATGAATGCAGAAGCCGGGTCAAAATCTGAGAACCATGGAGTTAAGAAGAGTCCTGTTGTACCCATGAACCAAGGACCTTCTTCTAAGGCCTTTTCATAGTGCGTAGGACCGTCGAACAAAACTGTAAAATATCCTTTTGAGCAGAAGAAAACCTTGCAATGGTGAGTCCAGTTGACATTGATCCAGTCATAAAGGTCCTTAGAGCGAGGCCAAATCCCATTGAATCTGTAAATGATGGCCCTTTCAACAAATTTTTGAATGTCAGCTGCAAGGTCAGGGTGGGAGATCTCAACAAAGGGGACCTCCTCTAACTTGTCAACCAAAAAAGGCTTGGGTTTGGGAGATTCAGGGGAAATGGGTATCTCAGAGTGTACTGCAGCTTTGTAGGAGTAGGGAGGAGCAGAAGAAGATTGACCTACAGCACCACCTCTCAAACGAAGGGAAAACACTAAAGAGCTATTATTTTTTATGCTGTAAGAAGAGAAAGGAAGAGTATCATCGAGTTCTTTACCTTGAAATATAAGTCTCTTTAGGCCAGAGGGGATCCCGAATCGGCGTTCCAGATTTACTTTGAGATTCTGCACCAAATCTGAAGGGTATACCCATTGCAGAGTGGTCTTTCCTGAGATCTGTATGATTTGAACATGAAAGGGGGCAGAGAAATTTTCAAAAACTTTCTGAAGCAACACAGGGCCAGAGGCTTTTGGGGCTCCTATCTCTTGACGCACTAGAGGCAGAGGGGGAGGAAAAAGCTTCTGCCGGTGGTAGCTTTCGCTCCAGCCCAGATCCGCTGCAAAGGATAGGGCTGTAGATCTGTAGAGAGGCTGCTAATAATTTGCGTTAGATCCACCGATACCGTTGCCCCCTTTGAAGTCACCGCCCTGGCACATGAACCCTGGGATCACGCAGCGGGACGACAAACCCTTGGAGTGCAGAGGCTTGCCTGAGCGGCCAAGGCCATTCGCGCCGGTACACAACGCATGAAAATTCACAGCCATCTTCAGTCTCACATCCGCATAGAGCTCCATCATGATTTCGATCTCTTCCTCATTGATTTTTGCAAGAAAACCAAATCGATCAACATGGGAAGGTCGGAATGGGGGCAGGAGTTCGACTGGCTGCATAGCCCTCTCGCCATCTCGAGCAGCCCTCCCCTGTTTGACTGATCCTCCTGTGTCGGTATGAACTGCGACTCGGGAGAGGGAAGGGTTTGATCGATGCTTTGCAACACTGATCCCTTGCAGCACTGAACTATTACGGTTCAGAATCCTGGCTTCCTCGCCGACAGCGGCACCATACTTGCTCTCTGAAACCCTAGCCATCGCGCTCTCGGGAAAAATATATGTGATTATGTTATGTTGAATGCTGGGTTTATGATTTAATGCTGTATTAATGTGCGAATCTGTGTGTTTTACTTTGTCATATGAACGCAAGTAAGAATATTTGTTTACGCGAAGATAATCATAATACATGTTGAAGTTAACCAATACTTAAGCTAATCAGGGCAGACCTAGAAGTAAGAGTAAATAAAAAGGTGTATAAGCATATGAATTTCCTATTTAGGGTCCGCGTAAGACGATCGCAGATCGTCGCGAAGGTTTCAAAGCCGAATAAGAGAAGTGCACTGATAAGCCCTAAAAGGCTTATCAGTCTATGCGAAGGAAGGGTTAGGGTACAAAACGACATCACAACTATCTTAGGGTGCGAAAGCTTGGTTCCTGCATTCCCCATACTAGTTCATGTGAGACTTCAATCCACGCTCTGCGGCTTGATGCTGAAAGGGCCAGTAGTGTATGGATTTGCTTGGATAATTAACGCTGAACCTAGGTCAGGGCCCATCAAGCCAATAATGAGCCTTAAATAAATTCACAAAAAGCGCTGTACTTAATTGACTATATGATAATGATCATTCCAATCCAAATATGAAACCATTTTATGCAACATATCATAGTAATTTTCATAAAGGACATGTGATACACTGAAAACCAAGTCTGTTGGAATGACAATTGATCATATTTTCCAATGATCACGGTCATAAAAAATATGCACTCCTAGGCCAAACCAATTACACGCTTGGTAATGAAATTTGAAATGGGACATGATTGGAAAATTTCTAATGTTAGCATATAACCTTGCATCATGTATAAAAAATTATCCTACATAACTATGTTTCCCACTTATATACAACTATCACATAAGGCAAGTCAAAACAAAAATTAGAATGTTGTATGAAATATTAAGCATAAATATTTAAGCTCAAAGTAAAGATATAACAATGTAAAAGTGTTTAAAATCATTAAATAAATAATCTACAATTTGAATCAATCAGATTGGCCAATAAATGAAGCCTAGGCATGAATTTTATTGAAACAAGGAGAATTTGGCCTGCTTTACAAAAATGCACACCCAACCTTCATTTCAAGGCCAATATTTTTGCCTATGAGGATATGTTATCTTGAATTTGTAAGACAAAGTCTCATTATTAACCAAGTAACTTTTGTTCCCACACGAAAAGGGTATATTTCAAGCTAGATAGGACTGTAGGGCCATTTATTGTAAATAGCCGACAAACCCTTACACAGGTGGAAGTGATGATGAAGGAGTTTGGTTTTGAGAAAGGAAAGAAGTGGAAATATGACCCTCACCATATAATTTCTAATAAAAGGGTGGAAATTAATTTTTCACCTTATATTCATGAAAGCAGACCATAAATTTAGAAAATAGAAAATCAAGAAACTTGGCCATGTGGTAGGTGCAATAGATAATGGATATTGAAACCCCTATGGTAAAAGAGAAGAGTTCGAAGAGGACTAGTCCTGACCAGATAGATGTTGAGATGGAGGATTCCTAGTCACAAAAGTGAACTAAAATTCAATTAGAGGATGAAGAAGATATACAAATCAAATTAACAGAAGGACCTTCAAATGAGCCCGATTTTCAAAATGCAGTTGGGAAATATAGGGAACACTACTTCCTCTTCTATCTCCGCTGATTTGGTAAAATTCACAATATAAGACACTCCTTCATTTGAAACTTTGCATAAGAACTAGAAAAAAATTAAATAAATGAGTTATAATATGAGAATTAGTATGGAAATACAACTAACAACTCAAGCAACCTCAAGATATCAAACAAGACTACTCTTTGCTACGGACTTAGAGAGAAATCAACTAAAGCTTTCTCTTGCACATCTTGCTACTCAATCTATTCCTTCAGGACCAGATTTCAAAACATTGGATTTATCTATTAATGTGGTTGATATTGCCTCGCCTGACAAGATAAATTTGCACATAAAAGCATGGGAAATGATCTATAGTGACTTGAGAAAGAATTCTTTGACAGTAAGCAAAGCATAAAATATTTTGGAAAAATTTTACAATCAACTGAAACTAGAAAAGGAAAATTCTAGAACACTGCATATCCAAAATGAAGAGTACAAGAAATTAATAATTAAACTAGGAGTAGATCCAAATGACAGGGAAGCCATCAAGACCTTGTTAAACAAAACAAAATCTGAGGTGCAATCATTAAAGTAAAAATTAAAAATGCTTGGGACTGAGCCCACTCAAATAATTGAGTTGGATCAAGTTGAAAAATAAGAAAGAGCTATTAATAGGATAATTAGTTGATAGAAATAAAGAGATTGCTATTTTTAAGGAACAAGTGTAGAGCCTACAACAGTCAATTAAAAAACATGTTTTCACCATTGTGGTTCTAGATGAATCAAATGAACCCTCATAGAAATTGACAAAGCTCATGACAGAGCTCATAATTTCAGAAGTTGAACTAAATAAAATCCAAGATGATTTGGCCATGGTATGGGAGTAGTTGAATGTAAAGGAGAGGCAACTGAACATAGAAAATGAAAATAAAAATCTTCTTACTAGTAAGTATAAGGAAACTCAAGATGAAATCAGAGTTGAAAACCAAGTTGAAAGGTAATATATAGTTAATTGAGGTTAGACAAATTGTTTGGGATGAAATTATTCAAGAAGTTCGTTCTATATGGGAATATATTCATATAATTGCACAACAAAACATTATGATAAGAGGATAAAAAATGAGCAGTGAAATATGCAATAAACAAGTACAAAAATAAGCACTCAACGCAAAGAAGATAATTAAGTATTTGAATGAAAAATCTTCAACAGGATTAAGGGGGGGAGTCACAATATTTTGGACTAGGCACACCCATGATGGCATACTTTAACATGTGAACTCTTAGAAACTAAGGTCTAGGTCAATATCGTGTGAGGGGGGATGTGGCTAACCCCTCCTAGTCTATTCAAATATCTCTAAGGAAACTAGGTTCCTTATTTATCCCCGCGCCTATTGTACTAGGAGAAATAAGACAACCTCGGTAAGGATAGAGGTTTCAGATCCATGGGGATAGAAGAAGCACTAAGTGGCTCGAGGATGAGCCACACCTAGTCTTGTGGTGTAAAAATGGCCTAATGGGTCTCAGTTCTTGGGTATGACAACAATCTCTTTGGGCCTTCTTATATGTGATATGAGAAAAGATTATGACAGAGATATGAAGGAGATACATTGAGCCTTATGACAATATATCATGAAAAACCTATGACATAGATATCATGACAAACCTATGACCATTTTGCTACATTGTTATTGGTAATGTTCTCTCTACATAATTGTTTATGACGATATGGGGTGAATGTAATGTGAAAATTTTTTAAAATGAAATTATCTACAACATAGACTTCTAGCCCTAAGAAAATTAACACTGTTAGTACTCTACTGGTTAGTGGTTAATGATGAATATACTTGAGTAAATATTGAAAAGTGTAATAAATTATATGGTTCTCAAATATGGTCCATAAAATTAAACATCTATGTGGGGAGAGAGGAAAAATTACAGGTCACCTATGGATGGTAATGAGCCTATTTTCCCTATTGAAAATATGGATAGGTTTGTAATTTTAGTTTTTTGTTTCTATTTGGATTTTAAAGTGATTGTTGAGTTGATTGGTCTTGTGAAATACTCAAAAAGGCTTTGTCCCTCCAATCCTCTTGTTGTTTTATTTTTATAGTGTGGTGGTAGTCTTAATTCTAGAAATACTTGGAGCCTTTGATTTTGGACATTCCTAGATAACATCATGCCATGGCTAGCTATCCTCCTCATAGAGGGTGTTATAGTGACAAGATGCATGAGATAAGGAAGGATATGAGACACATAGCCAGTTAATTGGAAGACATGCATAAGGCCATCTTCTACATTAGTACCCAGATGGAATCCTAAATGAAGAAGAATGAAGAGATGGAAATAGGGTAAATAATTCAAGGACCCTAGTTATTTAATGCAAGGTATGGTGGGAAACATTCCACCCATATATTACCCTAGGAGGATGCCATTTATCCTATCATGTTCCAACCATATTTCAACCAATTTTACAATTATAATGTACAACATTTTTCATTGGATAAATATGACAAGCAAGGGTATGTTTCCTCTACTCTATGTTGAAAAATAAAAAAATATGACAACATCACCAATGTGTTACGATTTACAAATTATAAGTATTTGCTATTTATACATGACCTAAGAGACCTTTGAAATGTGTGGGGAACATGCCTTCTCACATAGAATGAAGTACATCCTCATTAAATTTGGGTGAAAAATAACTCATCCTCATTAAATTTCTATTCTGCGTGAATACTCCAAATTGGATTGTTTTTACAAGGTAAAAGGCAGGGATTGTGTGCCTCAAATAAATGCACACCAAGACTAGTAATCACTAATTGAATAGTATAAAATTTGAATCAATTAGATTGGCCAAGAAATGAAGCTTGGGCATGCATTTTAGTGAAGCAACGCAATTTTAGCCCACTTCACAAAACTATACACCCAACCTTCATTTCAATGCCACATTGAATGATTCAAATAGGAGAATATTTTTTTACTCATAAGTAACATTAATACAATTAAATATTATTAATTTTTCCCATGTATATTTATGTTGTTCAAGAATACTCCAAATTGCATTCATTTCATAGGGTAGAAGGCAAGTTTTGTGTGCCTAAAATAAATGCACACCAAGATCTGTAATTAATTGGCAATGATATAATGATCATTCCTTCATTATGAGTCTACAAAATTGTACCTCAATATTGTGGTGTAATAATGCCCTAATGGGCCTTAGTGTTGTGGTGTAACCATGCCCTAATGGTCCTCACTCTTGTGGTGTAACAATTCCCTAATGGGCCTCAGTATTGTGATGTAAAAATGACCTAATGGGCCTCAGTCGTGTGGTATAACATCACCCTAATGGGCCTCAGTCATGTGGTGTAACATCACCCTAATGGGCCTCGATATTGTGTTGTAACAACCCCCTGATGGGCCTAAGTTCTTGGGTATGAAAATGGCCTCCTTGGGCCTTCTTATCTATGATCATGCCACAATGCCATAATGGGCCTTAGTCTTGTGGTTTAATAGTACCCTAATGGGCCTCAGTCGTGTGGTGTAACAACACCCTAATGGGCCTCAGTGTTGTGGTGTAACAACACCCCAATGTGCCTCAGCCTTGTGGTGTAACAACACCCTAATGGGCCTCAGTTCTTGGGTATGATAGCAGCCTCCTTGGACTCTTGGATTTTAGAAATTCCTAGATACAATCATGCCATGACTAGCTATTCTCCTCCTAGAGGGCATTAATGTGACAAGATTCATGAGATAAGGAGGGAGATGGGACACCTAGCTAGTAAATTGGAAGGCCTATATAAGGCCATGGTCTACATTAGTACCCAGATGGAATCCCAAATGAAGAAGAACGAAGAGTTTGAAGGGTAAATAATTCAAGGACTCTAGTTATTTAATGCAAGGTGTTGTAGTCAAAGGTGTTGCAGATTTACAGTGACTAGTGTCGAGAGTGTACATTGTTGATTCCACATCAACATTTGGCTCTTCATTATCTCTGATTACTGTGTAACTCATAATTCCACATTTCTTCCTTGTCCTTTCTTTCAAGTTGTAAACATGGGGAAAACCCTGAAATCAACTAAAAAACCTACAACTTCTATGTCCTCTATTCATATACCCCTTATAGGCAAAGAAGTCAATGTATACGATTCACATTTCTCCTTGGACATTTTGGAGATTCGACTGGAAATTCTTGACCGTTCTCGTGACTTAGATAATATTTTTCGAGTTGTGTAGTCTTGTCTTTATGATGTCATTGTCCCACATACCATAATTTCCCATAAATTTTCATTTGGTTAGCGTCTTCCCTTATCATACAGAGGAATTTTTTTATGTATTCTTTAGGGGATAATATTTTTGAGGTCACTTCAGAGCTAATACACAAAGATTTTAATTTTCCTACAGTCGAGAATCCAAAGAGATTTTCAGATGAGTCCTTACTCCTCACTTATATACATATTTCTAAAGAGAATAAGGAAGGGCTAATTAAAATCATTTTTCCACCAAATTCCCAAATTCCTCCACCTATAGTGAATTATCCAACAACCTTATTTTTTGAAGCTACACAACATGTCTTAGTTATAATTTTGTCTCTTTTGGGAGAGATGATATTGGGAAAGTATGTGAACAAGCCCTGGGAATTTTGAGTTTGATGCTTGAACTAGATATTGCTTTGGATACCCCTTATTACTTAGCCAAGTCAATCATTTTTCAATTTCAGAACTATCATATTTATGGCTATTTTAGATATCCCTCTGTCCTAGTGTATATGTTCTTATATATACATGTTGATAGGTTTGGCCATCTTGGTCGGAATATGTGGGATTCAAAGAATCAAATGAAATATGCGATTGAATGGAATAGTGTTGTTAGGAAGAAGAAAAATAATGAGGGCTTTTCTTATTACTTGTCATCATTCATGGACATTGTATATACTATTTTGAACAATCAACAACCTCTAAGGATTTTTCTTGAAGAAACAGAGGTGTTGCAACTCAATAGTGACACCAGAGTGGGGGAATGGTATAGTTATGAAGAATACATTGAGATAAGGCTATATGGGGCTGAAGTACCACCATATCATTTGCCAATATTTTGTTTCCATGAGGATATTCTCTCTTGAATTTATAAGGCAAATTCTAAATGTTCATTTGGTTCCTACATGAAAGGACTATATTTTTAAGTTACAAAGAATTGTTGGGATATTCACCATGAATAACAGATAAGCCCTCTTGCAAGTTGAAGAAATGATGGAGTTTGGATTTGATCAAGGAGAGAAGTGGAGATATGACCCTCATCATATAATTTCAAATAAAAGAGGGGATATCATTTATGCACCTTATATTCATGAAAGTAAGAAAAAAATTGAGAAAATGGAAAATGAAGAAACATGGCAAAACAATAAAATGCAGTAAATAATAGATTCTCAAACCCTTGTAGTGAGGGAGAAGAGATTGAAGAAAAATATACCTAACAAAATTGACGTTGAGATAGAAGACTCACAATTGCAAAAGAGAGCAAAGGTTTAAAGAGAAGAAGAAGTAAGGGTACAAATTAAATTAACAGAGGGACCCTCAAATCAACAAGGCTTTCAAATGCAGTTTGGAAACCTATAATGCACTATCTACTCCTTTGTTTCCATTGATTTGGAAACATTCTCAATTGAAGAAACTCCCTCTAGCACAAAAGTGTTACAAAGGAATTATCAATAGACTGAAAAAAAAGTCATAAGGTGAGAAGCAACATGGAAACTCAACTAGCAACACAAAAAACTCCAACTTATCAAAGAAGAATACTCTCTATTGTGTATTTAGAAAGGAACAAATTAAAATTGTCCCTTATGCATCTAGTTGTTTAGTCTGTTCCTTCAGGACCTAATTCTAAAACATTTGATCTATCCATAAATGTGGTTGACATCCCACTTTCTGACAAGATTAATTTGCATAGACAAGCAGGGGAAATTCTATATAGTGACCTAAGCAAAATCTCTTTGATATTAAGTAAAGTAAAAAAGATTTTGGATAAAGTTTCAAATTATCACAAGTAAGAAAAGGAAAATTCTAGAGCACTACATATTCAAAATGAGGACTATAAGAAGCTAATTGTTAAATTGGGAATAGGTCCAGAAAACATGGAAGATATCAAAACCCTATTGCAAAACATAGAATCTCAGATGCAGTCATTAAGGAAGAGGTTGAAAATTCCCAGGACTCAGCACGCTCAACTAATTGAACTAGCTCAGGTTGAGAAAGAGAAGGAAGTGTGATGAGAGATTTAGTGGACATAAACAAAGAAATTTTAATTTTGCAAGAACAAGTGTAGGGCTTACAACAATAAATAAAAATCCATGTTTGCACTATTATGGTCCCAAGTGAGTCAAATGACTCCTCAGAGAATCTTACAAAAGTTATGGAAGAACTCAAAATTTTAGATGTTGAACTAAAGAAAATTTAGGACAACCTAACTCAAGTTTTGATGTAGGTGACTGGGTATTTCTACAGCTACAATCATATAAACAAATGTCCCTCAAGCAAGCTAAGAAGGATAATAAATTATCACCAAAGTATTATGGTCCGTACAAGGCGTTGCAAAATATTGATACTATGGCATACAAATTGGAGCTTCTTGCAACTTCTCGAGTGCACCCAGTTTTCCATGTCTCATGTTTAAAGAAGGTTATAGGCAACAAGCTCCCAGTTCAAACAATATTGCCAAAACTTAACGAGGAAGGAAAAATTATATTGGAACCAGAAGCAGTCACAAAAACAAGAACTCGACAGCTACAAAATCGATCAATTTCGGAGTATCTCATCAAGTGGAAGAACTTATCCGCTGAAGAATCCACATGGGAGGATGAGAATTTTATACAGAAGCATCCAGAACTACTTAAGCGTTGAGGACAACACTTTTTTGAAGGAGA